>OY986041.1:45101414-45211414 GCA_963920215.1 Nineta flava
AAAAAAAAAAAAATAATAATAATAATAATAATAATAATAATAATAATAATAATAATAATAATAATAATAATAATAATAATAATAATAATAATAATAATAATAATAATAATAATAATAATAATAATAATAATAATAATAATAATAATAATAATAATAATAATAATAATAATAATAATAATAATAATAATAATAATAATAATAATAATAATAATAATAATAATAATAATAATAATAATAATAATAATAATAATAATAATAATAATAATAATAATAATAATAATAATAATAATAATAATAATAATAATAATAATAATAATAATAATAATAATAATAATAATAATAATAATAATAATAATAATAATAATAATAATAATAATAATAATAATAATAATAATAATAATAATAATAATAATAATAATAATAATAATAATAATAATAATAATAATAATAATAATAATAATAATAATAATAATAATAATAATAATAATAATAATAATAATAATAATAATAATAATAATAATAATAATAATAATAATAATAATAATAATAATAATAATAATAATAATAATAATAATAATAATAATAATAATAATAATAATAATAATAATAATAATAATAATAATAATAATAATAATAATAATAATAATAATAATAATAATAATAATAATAATAATAATAATAATAATAATAATAATAATAATAATAATAATAATAATAATAATAATAATAATAATAATAATAATAATAATAATAATAATAATAATAATAATAATAATAATAATAATAATAATAATAATAATAATAATAATAATAATAATAATAATAATAATAATAATAATAATAATAATAATAATGGGGTTTAACCTCCGTTTCCGAGACACGACACGGTCTATAACAGAGGCCACCCACAACATTATTTTTCATCCTTTATTTATTAATTTTTACATTACATTTTTATGATGTGAGTGGAGGATCGGGAATTCGTATGCAGATTAGGAATTGGAAGGTGTGCGGCTGCAGCCGACTTTGATAGGAACTATGCCGATATTCATCTGGAATTCGTGAAGGGAAACTGCAGAAAACCTTCACAAGCATAGCCGGTTACTTCGTTCTATATATATATATACATATATATATATACATATATATATATATATATATATATATATATATATATATATAGATATAACAGCCTATATATACATATATAAAGGGTGAATTGAACCTGTCGCATACTAGCACACGCCTTCACTTCCTTCCACGATCCTCGCATTCTTCAAAAATATCCAATAGAAATCGATAAATTGAAACAAAACGAAGACCACTCGTGATTAGCTCAAAGATATGTTAAATACCAAAGCACTCAAAAAAAATGTGCGCATAAATAAACAAATCCGGGAACCAGGGCACCGTTGGAAAACAAATATACGGTATGGAGTACTAGGGAAACATGTATTAAGCTACAAACATTCATTATTATTTTTGCAATAATGATGTTTATTTATACGTATCTACAGTTGTCTTCAAATTTATTTATAATTTTAACATTTATTATTATCTTATAGTCCAGTCATTATATACATTTGAAAATGCAAGTGAACCGAAAATGCTGATTTTTGAATATTGTGTGGGCGAGGGGCTTAGAAAAGCTTAACTTCAAATTGTCGATCAAGATTTCCTATGTGCCTTCTTCGCCATCTTGAAAAAGAGTTAAATTTTGTTTTTGTGCAATAAATCGGATCTCCGCTGAGATACGAAAATTGCAATAGAATACTTTTTTGTTATTATTTTTACGCTCTACAATTTAAGTCATTTACATATTTTACCTACCATTCATCGTTGTTGAGATATCGAACGAGAAAATAAAAAATGCAGGTAGTGAAACTTGTGTTTTGCTGTTTTCTTCTTTCCCGTAATAGATATCGAAAAAATGTCTATTATCAACCTTATAGAGTGTGTTAATACCTGCAATGTCATTTTTAATTTTTTTAGGCAAAAATTACTGGCGCGCATTCAGTAGCATTCCAGTCAGTTGTCTCGAATAAAATTTATTTTATTTAATTTAATTTTTTTCTCCCATTCTATTGACACAGAAGTTGTTGCAAACCAGAATTAATTGTCATCGTTGTCATCGTCAAGTATGAAGTATTCAAATAAAAAATAAAACTCGATGATTATGATGCCCTATTGATGCCTTATTGTGAAATTAGATCATCAATACGAACTCAAACATGCGATAAAGCGAATAAGCCTATCCTTGATGACCTATTGATGATCTAAATTATGTTTAATACATATTCTATGATTTTCAAATTTATTGTGGAATGATGATTTGGAAGCTCTAATGATGACCTAAATTTTTACTCGTGCACTAACGTCTCTTAACATCATTTTTGAAAAGATGTATGTGTGTGTACGTTTATAACACGCAGACATTTTATTTTTGAACGACATGTTGTGAACCCAACAAGATATCGATATTGTTGGAGTGTCAACGTCAATATTCCCTTTATCTCTTTATACTAGTTTAACGGGCAAATTTATCATGAGTAAAGTTATAGTAAATAAATTTTACGACCATTTATTCACCGATATTACGATATTTGCCACGATGATACTGTTATTATTAATAATGATTTTAAATTAAATAGATTAAATACTGCAGAGTAATTCGTGTAGATTTCAAAGGCCACCCTCAGAATGGTGACACTTAGAGACAATCCAGCCTACAGATTGTTTGGTTGGATGTGTAGAATCTGAAACACGAATAGTCTGGTCCGTATCAAACAACAATATGTGCACTTAAAATGTGTCTTACTATTTCAAATGTATTATATTCGAGAATATATTTCTAAATGAATCAAACAATTTCGTAATATGTTATGTAATCAACCAATGCTGTTATTATTCTATAGATGTAAAATCATTATTTCTTAAGCGTAAATGTTATATAAAATAATATTATACAATAAAAACCGCGTATACAACAATCGATAATATTAAGTTTTGATATAATCTTTGTCGCGGTATCTTGGCTCTCGTAAGTCTTCAAAAGAAGCGCTAAAACTAGAACCTAGTAAAAGTTATTAGTGAAAGTTTACTAAATGTATGTCAATTGGACAACATGTTTTTTTTAATAAATTAAATACAACAAAAACTCTATGATATCCAAACCTGAATTCACTTGATTCCACAATTATAATTGAGTTTCTATCTCTGTTTAATACAACAATGTACAACTGACATTACTTGAACAATTTTAAGTTTTAAACCGACTGTAACTCCAACAAGGTTTAATTTGACATTCGAACAGTAGTAATTTTGAACTTATCTTAATCGAGCAATAGTCAAATTTAAAACTGTTTGTACCAAATAGAAAATACCGTTTTTTTGAAAACTTATTTTTTATAGATTCTTCTAGAATACTGAGTTACGTTTTAGCCATAGTCATATTCAAAGGGGTCAGCAATTGATAAAATTTATTAAAAATTATACATGTTTGACTGAGGTACGAACCAACAACACCCCGCTTGTCTGTCGCCTTAGCGCACTGGCCCACCGGCTATGTATATTAGACATTACATATTTACCGATTTCAGTTAAAAAAATAATTATTTACAAAAAATTATTATTAATTCGTACTTTCAAAACATGTTTAATTTAATACTTCTTTTTTGAGCATAAATTATCTCTGAGTTTATAGTTTATCTTTGATTTTAAACAAAAACTTTGTTTTAAAGATTTAAATCATTAATAAATCAAAACAATCTTCTTATTTTCTTTTTGTAATCGTATAAAAATAACTCCTTCACTGAGGAGAAAAATATTTTCTCTTAAATATTTTCTTTTATATACTTAGAAATATGTGTTGGGTCCAAAAATATTATTCTTAATAATTTTCAATATATCTTGTATACATAATTGCTACATTTACATACAATAAGTTTAGCATACAAATCGATTTTCTTAAGGTAAATTAAGTGTATAAAAGCAATTTATAAACTCTTTATTACTCCCAATGAAATCGAATTCAGAAGTTAAATTGAAATTCAATAGTAATTCAATGAAATATTAATAGAAATCTTTCATTCTAACATCATTATTTATAAATTCATTGCTAGATATGCGATCTAATTGAGATTCTTCGTCCTTTTTTAAAGTCTAAATACATTGTATTCGGCTTTGAATAAAATCATCGTTTCGTGTTTGAAAATATAATCACAATGCCAGAAAATTAAGTTTGGCCACGCATATATTATTATATGAAATATTATTATTGCTTTCGATGTTGTTACAAGCAACATCGCTAATCGGATATTATCACAAATTATACCTGTGATTTATTGTTTTATTTTTATACCAACAATATTTTCATTCATTGTTGTGAACAGTTCTTTGATATTTTATTGTTTTGTGAAATAATCTCTGATAATAGGATTATTTTTAATCTTATTGGACTTTGTTTTACAAAGGAATTAAATTCAAAATTTGAGTGTAAACTAAAATATATTTTTTGGGTGTACCTAGTGCAATCATCAAATACTTTTATTTTACTCAGGCATTTCAAAAATTTTAATTTTTTTTTAACTAATGATTTTTTCTTCTGTTTTTTAGATTGGCGGAAAATCATACCATGGCGTCCACCGCCGGCAAGGCGGTGGAAGATATGCAGAAAAGAACACCAACACCAATGGACGAGGACTTCCAGGTGCAACGTGGGAAAAAGCGACCTAGACGTGTGGGGAATCAGCAAGTGATTTCCAAAAAAGTTCAAATTGAACTTAAAAATTCCTTCTCCGTCCTTAAGGACGTGAACGAGTCTGCGTCAGCAACTCCACCCAAACCGAAGAAGCCAAAACCCATTGTTGTTCACATGGGTTTAACCAACTTCGAAAAAGTGGAGGCAGCCATAAAAGCGGCAGCTCGTAGCACTGTCCGTTTCACCTTGGGCCAAAGACTATCAGTGTCCATTGCGAAACGAAGAGCGATTACACTAAAACGAAAGAGAAACTGGAAGAAATTCAGTTTCCATTCCATTCATATGGAACAAAAGAGGACCACGAGCCAAAGTACGTGGTCCATGGAACGATGCGCCACCATAATGATGACATGGTGGCCGAAGATTTAAAACGGCAGGGCCTTAAGCCAAATAAGGTCCAGCTATTGTCAAAGGTGGGAGACGAGAGTATACGAGTCTCTCGTCTAATAAAATTCGAAAAGGGGACGCAAGCTAAAAGCGTCCTCAACATACGGTGGTTATGTGGTGTGCCTGTAACCACCCAACGTTTCGAAAATAAAAGAGGGGCCATCCAATGTTACAGATGTCAGTCCTACGGGCACGGATCACGGTTCTGTCGTGGGGTTCAACGCTGCGTGAAGTGTGGCGAAAACCATGCTTCACAGGCTTGTGGGCTCCAGAGGACGGAACCGGTGAAGTGTTGTAATTGTAGCGCTTCCCATCCAGCCAGTGCCATGAACTGTCCCGAAAGGCTGGCATATGTGACAAAAATGGCTCCGAGAAGACCCGGCGGCAGCAGAGGAGCGAAACGCAATGCTGCTCCGGACGAGCCCCTTCGGCGCCCACCCCCAACGTCTTCGGCTAGGGAATACCCAGCCCTCCCTCGTAGAAAAGAGGTTAACGAGCCAAGCAGAGGTCCAGCAGCGGGGAGCAGTACATCATCGGCAGCAGCAACATCATCGAAGAAGTTTGTCCCAGCCCCAACTCCAACCGCAAATCCGTGGACAATGAACAGAGCATCGAAAAAGGAGGTAATAGGTTTTTTGAGTACCACCCCCATTTCACCCCATAACCCCTTCTTAATTGAAGCCCTCGAAAGACCTCCATCGTCTCCATTGGAGTCTGATGCAGGAACTAAATCGACTTTCAACTTCATGACCCTCCTGAAACTTAGGATCGAAGTGGAGAATGCATGGAAATCGTGCAAATCAGATTCAGAAAAACTTCTTGTGTTTTTCAGGATGACATCTCTTTGAAAATGACGTCCCATCCCTTTTCTAGATTCAACATCCAATTTCTACAATGGAACTCTCAAAGTATCCATCGCAAACTTCCCGAGCTTCACTCATTTCTTCAACAGCATCAGATCCAAGTGGCTGCCATCAGCGAAACTTGGTTAAAGCCGGACAAGAGAGCTCAAATTCCTGGGTACTACACCTATCGCCGTGACCATGCCACCAGAAATGGGGGCAAGGTTGCCCTATACGTTCGACACGATGTCCAACACTCTCTCTTGCCTCCCAAAGACGGTGATATTGAAGCCGTCTCCATTCTAATTTCGGCAAATTGTGGTAATTATAAAGTCACATCTCTATATAATCCCCCCGATAGACTTTTACAGGGAAAAGATATTGACCGCATTTTAAGGACACATGATCGCGCTGTGATCATGGGTGATTTTAATGCTCGCCATATGTCTTGGAACTGTATGTCTAACAATGCTAGCGGGAACGCACTCTATGCGCATTCCCTCAAACGAAACTTCATTGTTGCGTACCCAGAGGACCCCACTTACTATCCTGATGCTGCCCACCGCCCTCCTCAGACCATTGACTTAACGATACTAAAGAATTGTAACCTCCTGTCGGACCAAGATGTTCACTTGGATTTGCAAAGCGATCATCGCCCAATCACCTTCACCCTAGGTGAAATGAGGGGCGCTGCTACCTTGCGGACCCGGTTGAGCTTTGAGAAAGCGGATTGGAAACTTTTCAAACAGTATCTTAACGCCGAAACTTTGATCACTCCGCAGATCAAAACAACCGATCAAATAGATTTGGAGGTTAGTAAACTGACGAGGAATCTCGTAGCTGCTGCCGAAAAATATATACCTAGGAAAACTCGATCCAACGGCTTTCAACTTAAATTAGATGATGACACTCTACGACTTATACGGACTCGGAACAAATTGCGTAAATATAGGCAAAGAGTTAGGCTGCCTGAGCTTCATGACGCCATGAGACGAATGTCAGCTGATATTCGAGAAAAATTCACGTGCACCAGAGATGAAATGTGGGATGAGAGGATTTCGGCTCTGACCACTCGTGACAATAGTGTTTGGACAATTGCTAGAAGTTTGCGTAAACGTTCCAATAGACTGCCCCCTTTACTGTCGGAAAATGGGTATCTCTACCCAGATTCAGACAAAGCTCAACTTCTCGCTGATACCTTCTCTAAGGCGCACAGCTTAACCGACGGCGACGAATATCACGACGAAGAAACGGCCCGTATGGTATCCGAATCTTTGGAAAATATTCGCTCTTCCGTCATTAACCCAATCGATGTCGAATGCGTGTCACCTCAAGAGGTTTCAAACATTTTAAGGAAACTTGTGTAGGAAGGCTCCCGGTGATGATGGAATAACTAATGTTGTTCTCCGTTATCTTCCTCGGAAGACGATTGTTCAGCTCAGTTATATCTATACTGCGTGCTTGAGAGGCTGCCAAAGTGCTAGCCCTTCCGAAACCGGGAAAATAACTCAAGTTGCCTTCAAGTTACCGACCCATCAGCTTGCTGCCATCTCTCAGCAAGGTCATGGAGAAAGTAGTTTTGAACCGGCTGCAGTCGCATGAAAATATCCACGGACAACTAATTCCCCGTTTGGTTTCAGATCGAACCACTCAACAGTGAATCAGCTTCACCGGCTCACTGACCATATTTCTTCAGGATTTAACTGGAATAAATCCACAGGCATGGTCCTTTTGGACATCGAAAAGGCTTTCGATACGGTTTGGCACGATGGACTCATCCACAAACTTTCCAAATTCAACATACCTACATACATCCTGAAATTCCTGATTTCCTACTTATCGAACCGAAAATCCCGAATTCATCTCCAACAAAGCACATCGAACAAATATTGTGTCAAGGCTGGTGTACCTCAAGGCTCCGTGCTTGGACCCCGCCTCTTCTTATATTTTATAAACGACATCCCGAAGGATCGAGCAACCGAAACGGCCCTCTTCGCTGACGACACAGCACTGTACTGTACTTCCTGGCATCCGAAACTTATCTCGAGCTGCCTCCAATCCCGCCTATAAGAAGAATAAATTTTCTTCTTACCCACTTGAATTGAAGATGTTTAACACTGAAATCCAACAGACTCAAAGTGTTGAATACGTGGGAGTAACTCTTCAAAGGCAGTTGAATTGGACGCAGAACGTTAAAAAACGTTTTTCCCTTGGAAACGCATCCTTTGCTGGGTTGTACCCACTACTCAATGCTAGGAGTAGGTTGGACGAACGTCTGAAACATCGACTTTTCAAGTCATGTATCCGGCCCGTACTCACGTACGCTGCACCAATCTGGTCGAACGCTGCACCTTCGCAGCTTGCGAAAATGCAAAAATTTCCAAATCGTTGTCTTCGGACGATTTCGAAAGTCCCCCTTCGATACTCGACTGAAGCACTCCACAGAGAAACTGGGCACCCCACAATCAAAACCTTCATCCAAACCATTTCGAAATCCTATTTCCAATCATCCCGCAAAAATCCTTTTCCGGAAATCAATGAACTGGGCCAATTTGACCCGCATACGTTGCTTTTCAGGAAACGATACCGCATGCCACATGATGTCGATTACAACTGATTCGGTGTAATCTAAATTGTAAATATTTTCTTTAAGGTCTTGTTTTAGGGACGGCTTATCCGTCCAACTTAGGTTAATTTTAGATATCAATGGTTTTTTTTTTTATAAGATTTTTCCATTTAAGAAACGATATAAAATGTTTATAGATTTCGATGTATTTATTTAATAAGATGATATATTATAGGTAAAGCTTAGGCTAGGTACTATAGATTCTAAGACGTTTTGTATTATAACTTCAAAAAAGGACGATATTAATAAATAATTTTCAACACACATATTATAGCTTTCAAAGATTTTATAATTTAACATTTAACATTTGTCTACAGTAAACCCTAGCCATTTCCATTCGTATAACATAACTGAGAGGCAACCATACTAACAATGGATGGATACACGCAAGATGGAAAGATTTACAAAAACAATAAAATATTGGATTGAATGGGTCATTACTTTACAAAAATCCATTATAATTATTAAATAAAATATGTATATAGTCAAAAAATCGCTGTAATAATACAACACCAATTGGAAAATTATATGTATTGCACCATCTGGTGGCTTATAGGTAGAGCTCCGGTCTAGAATGGCTGAGGTTCTCGGTTCAATTCCGATCCAAGATGCATATATCATTATTCCTATCATACATTTGGTGTCAAGTACGGTTTTTCTACAGTTTTAATAATTGTGTAGCTCCAATGATGCTATAAAATTATACTTCTAATCTCGTATTTTAATTTTTAGATGCATGAAAAAACTAACAAAAGTTTCTAACAAAAGTTGTATATTATTTTAATGTGATGCGCGATCAAACAGACTTGAAATAACTTAAAATTGGATTTTTGGCATCTATTGTCATGGTATTATCCAAATTTAGTATCATTTTGGTAATATTTTCCCATGTACGGAATTACACCCATGTACATCATGTCTTAAAGAATATACATACACAAACAGCATTCAAATTTCCAACAAATTTTCAAACTTAACCATCAGGTAGAGTATAAATAATTTTCAAAAGCCAACAGAAATACCTAGAGAGTAACATCATAATTAACCAATAAAAATGTATATCAATTACTCATAAAAGTTACTCAGATAATCTCTTTGACTAAAATTTCAATTGAAGAATTATCCATAAGTAAATGATTTTATATATATATATATATATATATATATATATATATATATATATATATATATATATATATATATATATATATATATATATATATATATAACTGTAGATTACAATTTTATAGTATTGTCCCACAGGATATGTATTTTGTATATATAACATATAAAAGGAATATAATATTCACAGTCGAGTGTTAAAATTACATGTAATCACATATATATTATTATTTGAGTTGAGTTGTAATATTTGTATTTGAATTTGTACATTTTATTGGTACATATGTTATATGTTATACGTACTATAGCAATGAATATCTCTATATTCTCTATCTAATACGTAGGGATTAGTTGAAAATATTATGTTCAAGTGTTATAATATTTGTCTTAGATTTAATACACATATAAATGGTATCACCATCTTATATTTTCATATTATAAATAATAATACCAACTACAATCTTTACAAGTAATGTGGAACATCTTGAGAGTGGAAATTATTCTATTTTTAGTAGTTTGATCATTAATAGATCTTTCTAAATGCGTTTTATATTGTTTGCAATAAGCTAAGAAGTCGAACTTGGATATGCATTTTACATAGGTGGTTAAAGACCGAAAAATCATCATATTTACATTTAGATTTCTTATGAACACAATCCCAATTAGTAAAGTAGGGCAAAGGTGTTTGTTATCACCACAATTATACAAAATTTTTTCTGAAATATTTTTCCGTGAACTGACAGAAATACCTGGAATATATATCGTGGGTAAAAACATCATCAGCTGGAAGTATGCTAAAAACACTATGTATCATTACAAGCATATAAAGAAATTTACAACTTCTTCTAAATGGAATATTTGAAAAGGGAAAACATTGGGAGTTACATATAAACGAAATTAGAACAAAGAGCATGGTGGTGTTGAAAAATAAAAACAGTAAATGCAATCTGAAAATTGGTGACAAATTGGTGAATGAAATGAAAAATAATAATTATTATCTAGATTATTTTAATTTTTGACTTCATTCACCATTTTTCAGATTTTATTTAATGTTTTTGTTTTTCCGATACTATCATGCACTTTTCAAAATCAGCAGCGTTTATAGATCTGAACAAAAAATATAAAATTCGGCTCTAGCCACACATGTGTTTCTTAAATATAAATAATTGCTGTGTGATAAACATGTTAGCAATAAAACAAAAGACAGAATACTCAAATGGTAAGTGTGGTCAGTGTTACTTTATGCTTGTGAAGCATAGACAATATCAAAACGCATGGAAAATATATATATGCAACAGAATTGTGGTTCTTACGACGCTAATAGAGAGTATCATGGGCAAAACACATAACAAATGAAGCGGACAGGTGTGTGTAAGCAATTATTACAAACAATAAGATCAAGAAAATTACACTTATTGGGTCATATTACCAGGCAAAAAGGTATCGAGCATTTAATTTTAACCGGTTGCGGTAACTGCTAGAAAAGGGAGAAAAATTTTAATGTTTCTTGAAAACCTACGCACAGGAATATCAAATTTTAACATTATACGACCAGCCGATGATAAAGAAACTTGGAAGAACACAATAATAACAAGGGAAAATATCAAAACTGAGTCAATTGCTTAAATACCCGGTATATACTGAATATATGTAAAAATTTTAGAACAAAAGTTGTTTATTATAAAAAAAGAGGCATTTTTTTTCTTCGCATATTTGTTCTTTCTCTTACGGTGTAAATGCTGGGCAGTTTAGACCATTGTGCGCAAACATGGTCCGATTTTGCCCATTGCCCACAAACTTGACGTTAATTTTTAGCTCTAGAACACACATAAATTTCATCAATGTTTTTTTCCGGATAAACATTTTTCAATATATTACTTTCATCAAAATTTTGAAACCTGAGAGTTACATTTTTTTTCTTAACCATTCACTAAGCTCTAAGACCTGACCTGATAAATCAGATAAAATGGCAGGGACAAAAAACAAATATACAAAGATATAACCACAGATAACTATTGTGTAAACTGAAGCACAACAATAGATAGATAGATAGATTGTAGAGGCTGCCCAAGACGGGCTTCACTTCGACCATAAGATCCATTGTGATGCCTAAGGATGTAAGGATATGAGTGGAAATAATTTTTGTGTATTGACTAGGAATTGGTAAGATATGCGACTGCAGCCGACTATGATAGGAACTATGCCAATATTCATCTGGAGTTCGTGAAGGAAACTGCAGAAAACCTTCTTAAGCAGAGCCGGTGACTTCTTTCTTGTCCATACGCCGGCAGTTTAATCAATTAACCGCCTTTTTTTTCTTAATAATTGACAAACTTCTGATGTCGGGATTCGAACCAATAACCTCCTAGTTTCCAATTACAGCATACTACGCGGGCATAACGCCTTAGAACGTTCGATCACTTGGACTGGTAAGCACAACAATATTTCAATAGTTTCAATAGTCAGTTTCCAATACAATTATGAAGACATCACAATAAAAGGACAAACGTATAATATTAGTACGAATAATCATACTAAATTCGCCAGGGACCGATCGAATGTTTAGAGAAACATTGTATATATAAGCTGGGAAATATATCGAATGTTTTCTTCTGTTGAATCATATCTTTATTAAAATTATCATATTTGATTCAAACGATTACTTTTGAGACATATACTTTTACTGTTACAAATATATATATATATATATATATATATTTATATATATATATATTTATATATATATATATATATATATATATATATATATATATATATATATATATAATTTGTAAGAGTTAAAGTATATGTCTCAAAAGTAATCGTTTGAATATATATATATATATATATATATATATATATATATATATATATATATATATATATTATATGTAGAATATATTAATAGTTGATATGTAATATATTTTATCGAACCAACATTTAGTAAGAATAAAAGCCTTCCTTGTATGTACAATGACTGAGTATGATGGTTAAGCGTATGATACATTTTTACGATACTCGATATTAAGTTCTCAAAAACAACCAAGGCAAATTTACATCAAATAATGATCCATTGCAATATATTGTAATGTCTATAAATCCAAAATTGTTACATTCTACAAATGTTTTGGTCGTACATCAAATATTTGGCTGAAATACTAAATATTAGTATAAATTTTTATATAAAATCAATAAAATCCAACTGACGAAGTCCTATTAAAAAATTTAACACATTATTAAAAAAACAGAACCCATTTGTTGAAAATCAATTATTCATGGACTAAATTCATTAGGTAGTTTAGTAAATACTTAATAAGTACACGTGTTTAATACGTCTAATAATAATGTATGTATGTACGAGTACTATGAACTCCAAAAGTAGCGTTCTTTTTTCAAATTTTTGCAATCGATTTATACAGTTCATTTGTTTTTCGAAAAAATGTTTAAAATATGCGTTGTTTATTAATTAATATCAATATGGAAAAATTAACTCATCCACTTGGAATCGAACACTGGAACTCTACTATAGCACCCTAACTATAACCCAAGTGTAATGTGCTTGCTGAATCGAATTTTCCATACCATTGACAGTTTGTCTTTGAAAGCAACTATTTATTCAATTAAAGTTTTAACATACTTTTGTGTATATTTAAAGGTTACAATACCTTATCATATTGTGAAGTTTAATCGCAATGGAAATTCACATTGGTTATTAGCGAATTTTCGAAGAAAATGTAGCTATTGGTTTTGTACCGATGAAGGAATTTCGGAAAAATAACTTCAAATGTTCATCTACCCTATTAAGTAGAACACGAAAATCACCATCGCATACATATATATATATAAAATCGGCAAAATCGGACAAGGGGAAAGGGGCCTTAGATTAAGGGGAAAAATAAGATATTGAATTTCTCTCTTAATATTAGTGAAACGAAAAATTTTTTTAAGGAGTAAGAAGTAAGAAGTAACTAAATTTTACTACAATGCATTTCATGAACATATTTTCTATAACTCTAATATTTACAGAAATATATTTGCAACGTAAATAAAATTCCTAAAATCTTCAATTTCTCTCTCAATATTAGTTAAATGAAAAACTTTATCAGTAGTAAAGTTGTAGTAAATCAGTTTTACTAGAATTCATTATCTAAATAATTGCATATTCTTGTGCCAATTTTAGTTCATCTGAGCAAAAATTTTTAAATATATATGTACAATTATTGTTATTTTTGGAGTCAGTGTCAGCATAGAGAAATTCACATAAAATTTGGACACCGCCTCCAAAAATAACAATAATTTTGTCAAAATAGGTTTTATTTCTCGCTTTTTAGTGACTTTGAAGTTCTATAACTGATTTTATTTGTCTAAATATGGGTAGACCTACCAACTAATTTTTAGTGCATTTTTTTATAACACTTTTTTTTTTATCCGTTTTTAACAGATTTTCAATTTTTTTTGCAAGCATTTGGTTTTTTCTTTGTAAAAATTTTTTTTTTGGGTCGGTTATGTTTTGTAAAAATTTTTTTGAAGTCGGTTTTTAAGAAATTTTTTTATTTTCCCATTATGAATTAGTATATCCTTTAAAATAAAATAAAAATTCGCAGAAATCGGTTATCACATATAAAATGAGGGTTTTTCTCGATTTCCAGGTGATCCCTTCATCAGAATGCGATTTGGTGACAATGGGACCAATCGGAAATCAAACTCTTTAAAACAAAAACAAAAATTCAAAATCAGTTAATAAATGATGGAGTTCTATGGTAACAAATAAAAAAAAATTACAGACGAATTGAGAACCATCCTGCTTTTTGAAGTCGGGTTAATAAAAGTAGACTTAGATCTATTTTCATAAGGGATGAAATTATTCTGAGAATGTTGACGCAGCTCCTGCGTAAATAATTTTTGTGATTGAGTACACACAAAAATAATATGTAATAATTGTAAAAATACTAAATATTTCTGTTTCACTTTTGAACCTTCAATTTTGTGGTTATATGCATGTATAAATACTGAGGAGTTTTTATTAATCAATAAATAAATAAATTTAAATTAAAAAATCACTTTTATTTAAAAATTACAAGCATGCAAGTTAATTGGTGATTGATGGATATAAATGTACACCCTGATGGATGGATGTACCCTAATTTTTACTGTACATAAACAGATTGTTTAAAAATTTAATAACATTTTCATTATATGTTAATGTTACTGATGAAATTCAATTAAAGAGTACATTAAATATTTTGATTTTGACAATATACCAGATGTTTCAGAATTGATAATCATTTGCTATAAAAATATTTACCTAATTGGTGTCATTATTAAGTACATATTTTAAATTGTTTTATTGTAAACTAGCGTCTATTTATCCTTGATAGTATGGTTGAATGGTTGATAGTATCCTTGATATGGAATGAACCGAATCCCATCCTAGATGAAATAAAACAAAGAATGTTATCAATATTCAGACATACTAGTCACTTCCGTTGGTATAATATAACCGAAAGGCAACCATAGTAACAAAGTATATTTACTTAAGTTAAAATTTCTAATCGATTTTTAACGTTACTGTATCTATTAATTAAGTTTGTTTTAGTTGTACCACTTTTAATGCGCATTTATGAGATCAAAAAAAATACTTTGAGGCCAAATTTTAAAAAAAATGTTCACCCACTTGATTCAAATTTTGAAAAAGTGCAAAGTATTACAAATTTGTACATCCTTTGGATTAAATAACTCTTCCTCAAACAAGTGTGGCGAGTAACTTTTCTTCACACATCTCTACTTTACAAATTTATGTCGCTTCCGACAACAAGAACAAAACAGTGCATCTTTTTTCAAAAATTCATGCAACTATTTTGAAAAGGGAAAACTTTTTTTTTTAAACTACTGTCGTATATAAAAAACTTAATTGGACGTTAACATTTATCATATTATGAAACATTTATCATATTTTCATGAAATTTTGATGTAGTATTTTTACAAAATAAATAATTTCAAATCCTCAGAAATAAATACGAAAGAATGTTTATTGTGCAATATTTTCATGATTTCTCTTAAAAACTTTCAAATAATCCAAATTTTAGGATTTTTTAATGAGAATGACTAATATTTGACAATATATTATTCGTGAACATCAATAAATCACAATAGCAATTACAAGAGAATTATAGAAATTTCATCAAACCAATTAATAGACCTTTAAAACGTAGAAAAAGCTTCTAAAAACTTACAAAAAAAAGTTTTTTGTCTCGGACTATTCCCAGACTTAGGAATATTGTGAAAGCATATCCTATATACAATAGCAATGAATATTCAAATCATCTTTAAATTCCCATTTTAAACACGAATGTCGATGATTGCCCACACATAGCCGATTGTTACAAGAAAATGTGGCAGTCTAATCTGAAATGTTATTTGTCACCTCATATAGTATCATACTTGTATCGTCTCGCTATAGATATTTCACATCAATATGGACGTAATCGAATAATATCGGCATTCAAAACTCTAGTTCAAGGAAAAAAGTGTTCGTTATCTCAACTTCTGACATGATTTATCACAGATCCTATATATTTTCCACAAGTTTTGGGACATATTGTATGTTTAAAAAGTGTGAGCAAGGAAGATTTTTTGTAAATGTTTAATTGAAACAAAAGTTTTATAAAGTACGTATTACAATAATAAGTACCTTTATTGATAATACTATAGCATGAAGTTTCATCATCAATAAATAACAAATTAGCATCATGAATGTTTGTCTATTTGTTACTGAATATATTTACCATACAACCAGTGCCGTAACTAGGGCGGTGCCACCGGGCCCAGGCACCGCAGAATTAACTAAACGAG
The DNA here is from genome assembly GCA_963920215.1 of Nineta flava. NCBI lineage: Eukaryota > Metazoa > Arthropoda > Insecta > Neuroptera > Chrysopidae > Nineta > Nineta flava. Next base: position 45,118,003 of record OY986041.1, read on the forward strand.
GACCACAAATAATATGATAATATAATATATTCTTCGTACAAGTTATAAAAGTAAATAACATTAAAAATATAAAAGACGATGAGATCGTTCATAAATATTGGCATTACGAGTTGCTACTGGCGTTGGGACTGCTAGTCTAGTTCACATATACCATTTTGGTTAATTCCGGTTCTCCTTCTTTTTTTGCGGGTGTGCGACGTGTGCGGGTGGGGCGAGACGCACGGACAGTGTGAACATTAGTCAAGTCTAGATCTTCTTAAAGCTATAGTGAAACTAGATTTAAAGGAAATGTTTCCCAATGAAGTAGTCTGTAGCTTCCTGCGATCGTTCAGTAAGCTCAAATTGATAAAGGCGTACCTGCGCTTGACGATGGGCCAAGAAAGATTGTCTGGTCTAGCGATTTTGTCGATTGAATGCGACGTAGCACTGCTCCTGTCGTATGAAAATGTAATCAAGGACTTCGCAAAAAGCGTGTAAAGTAAATCATTAAGTAAATTTACGGCTTTCCTTGAATCTCTACTATCTGTCTGTACTAATCAGTATTTGGTGTTATTTGTGTATTGTATAATTGTGAGTTTTGGCAAATATTTTCGAATAAACGTTTTTTCACCTAATTCATAAACGCAATTTATATATACTTATTCAAAACCCTACCAAGTGCTCATAATTAAGTAGACAAAAAACTCCTTCCGCAGGAGCTGCGTCAACTTAGCGAATTTCCTTAGAATACATAAATCACTATATAGCGGTCATAATTTTAGTGTGATCAAAATGAAATATAATATCTGATATGACTTTAGTTTTGACAAAAATTAAATTTATTAATAGCCAAAATAACGATTATAGTTTATAGTTACTATGGAAACAACAATTAAAATTTTTTACAATAAAATATATTTCGTGTATTCGTATCTAACAAACACAGAACATTAAAAATCAAGCTACAATTCATTAATTAATCATTTTTCTCAAACTCTAATGTGAACCGAGATATTTATAATTTTAACTTTCAATCTTTAATTGTAAATATTTCTGTAAATATTAGTGTAACTAAAAAATGATAAGAAACAAAATTGCAGTAAAACTTAGTACCTACTCCTGATAAATTTTTCTATTTTTCAAATATTAAGGAAGGTAGTCAAATTTTGGGTATTCACTCCCTCTAAACCCCCTTTCTCCTCGTCCGATTTTACACATTAACGAACTTGACCTTTAGAATACCAAAAGCGCTCAAATACCCAATTTCATACCAATCGGAATAAAACTGTGACCGCTAGAGAGTCCACAGACATTTAAAAAAAGTTGTTGTATATATATATATATATATATATATATATATATATATATATATATATATATATATATATATATATATATATATATATATATATATATATATATATGTATAATATATACATATATACAAATTTTAGCGATAGTGGTTTTTAACATCTAATAGGTAGGATCGATGGACATGAACTGGAAAGAAATTTTTGCGAAATTCCAACATTGGTGCAAAAACAATAGCTGCATTTCCTTTGAGGGAAATTCGCTAAAAATGTAGTTTTTAAATGATAGATTTATTTTTGTATACATAATCCAGTTTATCGTCCGAACCGGTCAAAATTAGAAAATTTTTCAGGGGCGCAGTTATTGATGCTCGCACCGGGCATATAAAAGGTTAGTTACGGCACTGCATACAACCCTAAATAGTTTATTGTTCCCTGTTGTTTTTTTTAATTATTAAATCAACTTTTTTATTTAGATAATTTTGATTTTTGTTTTAAATACTACATACTTATATTTTATTAACGTAAATTTATCGATATTTTTCAAATATCAAACCGTCAAACATTCGGATTTTATTTTTATTTATTTTAGTTTTATTATACGTAATAAAACTTATGAAGATAGGTCAGCGAGCTTAATTCCAACAAACATTCTTTTCCAAACATTTAAATTAAACTTTCTGTATATGAGTTTCACAGTAAGCCTTTGTGCCGGAAAATGTGTATAGAGTCGTTTTTAAACCGGCGACGTTGTGGTAAATAAACAGGGGGCGACCTTTGTACACCGATAATATTATACTTGTACACGTGTACACACACAGTTAATTATATGTGTTTAATATTAAAAGAATACCTAATATGCCAGTCATTAAACAATCAAAAAACGGGGGGTATGTTGCAAAAAGTGGGGTAGTACTTTTTATTTTTTTAACTTGTATATTGGGGTACAAACATGTAAAATAAAAAATGCTAAAACGGCCGAGTCAGGGACAACTATAAGTAGACAAAAATCTATTAGTTTTAGAAATTTTTTGGCTTATAACTCCTAGATGGTGCATCTTAGTTAAAAAGTCATGGTATAACCAATTAAATAACATTAAATTCTGCGTCGGATGACTAACACAACTTAATAATTCGGTTAAACAACATGAATGAAAACCAGGGTCAAAAAACGATGATAGTTTCCAACTTTGTTAAAAACTGAAATTAGTAATATATATGAGTCTGCAACTGGGAAATGAGTACTCTTAGTGAAATATTGAAGTGCTAACAAATGTGGTTCAAATGTCGTCACACGTTTAAATTTTTTATTTATTTTTTATTAATACTGCACTTAACATCTACGGTCATATGTACAGTGTATTAATGTTTTGTAATGTTTTATATATGATGTGTAGATTTGTAGGTAATCGAATTCACTACAGTGATGATTGTATTGTGATTCACTATTTTTTTATTTTTTTTTATTTTATTGTTTTTTTTTTTAAATTTCTTTTATGAGATTCGTTATTTTTAGGAACTGAAATAGCTTGTTGATGTTCTCCTTTTTGTCCGCTAGAAGCTCGATCATGTTGTTGGATAATTGGATGTTTTTCTGTGGATATTATATTTTTTGCATGTTAATAAAATATGGTGGACTGTTAATGGTTAAATTTTTAATTCCATGCATCCCTGTTATAACCTACCTTTTTTTAACGGTGGGTTTTACATAAAAAATATCCATGAAAACAATTCATAAATATTATCATAAATATATATCATAAAAACATACAACTTTTGTTTGAAACTTATTTTCCTAAATCCCATAGTTTTGGTGTAAAAACGGAGCATAAATGTGGCGTAAATTTGGATATGTGTAGTAAAGATGTTCCTTATCTTGCACTGTTCAAAAGATAGATTATACCCCTTGCACGGATGCATGGAACAAAAAAGTTTTACTCTTAGCTAAATTCTGAATCGTTTGGTAGAAACCGCATCAAAAACCGTTCATTCGTTTTAACATTTTTGTTAGTAACGTTAAAACGGCTAAATCGATTTTGACATGGATTTCACCATACGGTTCAGAATTCAGCTGAATGTAACATATGGTATAAAATTATTTTGTTCCATGGCATGAACTGTTCATAATCAAGGCCGTAGCATATATGTGTCGAGTGAAACGAAATTTGTCATATGAAATTTTGATATACAACAAGCAATGATATACAATAACTAACTGTTCTTAAATATTCGGTAAATTATCAAAGTGTGAACAGTTTATTTTTCTTTTTACAAACTTATAAAAATACAAAGTAGTGTATAAAGGTGCTATACGCTATACGCATATTATATTATATGATTTAACCATCAAAAGAAATTGCATATGTTTAAGTTATGGCAAAACTATTTAATTTATGAAAAATAGTTTCAAAAACAATTGTTTGTTTAAACATTGTTTTTAAGTTTTTCACTATCTCAAATTTCCCCTATAGCGGAATAGCATGGACCTTGAGTTTACTTTATAGTTTTACAACACATAAACTTTCAGGTCATTATCTTTTTTCGGTTTTGATATATCGTATTGACAGACGGGCGGATTAATTTGCGAAAATTATCATTTTATGAACACATATACAAAAATTTTATATCTAACAATAGTTTCAACTGTTTCAACTGTCAGGATTACACTTATAATTCCCTTGTATATATTTTGTATATATAGAGCGTATAAAAATCACCCAGTATATCTTAAAAATACATTTGAGTCATAAAGTTGTCAATCACACATATAATATGTACTTTAAGCTCTCTCCTTACGTAAACACATTAGGCACAAATATTTGAGTTTCAAGTATCATTTTTATTAATGCAAAAGTAATGTTTTTATATATTTACTGTTTGTCTGTCTACGTTTACATAAAGCATCATCACATTATCATCAACATTTGATATACTTCCACCTACAACAGTGATGTAGGAACGGTAAATGTAAATATTATATTTATATTTACAATGTCAGCAAAGTTGGAAAAAATTTTTAGAAAAATTCTTGTAATTGAATAGGTAAAAGTCAATACTCATAATGTATTATTACTTGCATAGAAACAAAAGTGAAATTTTCGTTGAAAGGTTGACATCGTAAAAGGAAAATTGTGCTATTATATTCTTCTATTAATAATAAACAGACAATACGACAATTTTGATTTTCAAACATATTACTAAAATGTAGAATGTTTGAAAATATATATCGTGTATTTTTAAATTAACTATAGAAGCTTTGAGATATTATTCAATACGCTGATTTTATGAAAAAAAATTTTATACACAAATTATTACAGTATTTAAAGATGTTCCAGCATACCACCACTTTTCGACAGATTTTGCTCATTTTTTATTCACAGGCAAAAAATGACGTTTTCTAATAAATCTCGAAGTTTCAGAATTTTTGACCGTTTAGAACGCGAAATAGTTAATATCAAAATTATCATTCTCTCTCACTCTCCCTCATTAGAAGCATGTAAAACTTCATGCCCGCCCAACAAATGTCTGTTGTATTAGAAAAAATACTCGACAAACTTTAAAAAAAAAACAAGGAGAGAAAAGCTAAATATTATATATGTGTTTATGTATTTGTGCTATAATAAACTCAAACCAGTTTTTTGTCCTGATTTTACAACACAGTGCTAGCTGGAACATCCTTAAAAGATTTTTTTTTGCATTTTATGAATGCCAAAGTTAGCTCAATTTGTAAATAATTTTGGAACTAAAAGTTTGTCTATAAAAATGAGTTGATGTTGAAAAAAATTATGTTTTTAAATAAAACTAGTCCGTTGACTATGTAATAGACAATTTAATTTGGTTTAGGTTTAGTTAATTTTCAGTTTAGCTTAAAAAAATTACTTTAGCTTAAAAGTATACTACATTCGTAAAGTTTAAATGATCTGTCACAGATAAATTTATTTGTAACTCATCTGAAACTTTTACCTTAAATGCAGTGGAATTTTTAATAAAATATAAGTACATTACTTGTTTCAATGATTTTATGTTTCAAGTGTAAAGTGATAAAACCGTCTACGTGAAAATAATTAACTGAAAAGAAAATGCGTTTACGAACTGTCCTGTAGTAATTTTTAGTAGTTATGTCAGAATGGTGGCATAAATCATCAATGTCGATTTATCGAAAAAGTTTGAGCTCTTAATATTAATATTTAGAGGTGTCTCATGGCGATTTTCTATTTTCCATATAAACGGCATAAAAATTATTTTTTCAAAGTTGGAATAATATAACTGGTTATCGGATTGACGTACTGATTTAATAAGACCAGAAATATTTTTAAAACAACATATTTTTGTAGGGAATTAATTCAATGCTCTACAAAAATGGTTATTATTTTTTGATAAATCTACTGCTTTAAAAAATATTCAAGGTCAAAGCTGAATTTACACTAAATTTCAAGAATTTCAAGTTCGTTAATGGGTACAATCGGTCAAGGGGAAAGGGGGTTTAGAGGGTGGGGAAACACAGAATTTGGTATATCGCCTTTAATATTTGGAAAATCGAAAAATTTATCAGGAGTTAAGTTGTAGGTACTAAGTTTGACTGTAATTTTGTTTCTTCTCATTTTTCTGTTACACTAATATTTACAAAAATATTTACAATTAAAGACTGAAAGTTAAAATTCTAAATATCTCTGTTCACATTAGTGTTTGAGAAAAATGATCAGGTAATGATTTGTAGCAAACTTGATTTTCTAAAACTTTACTCTTTATACATTTTTCGATTATTCTAATATTAAGAGAGATATTTTATATTTTGTGTTTGTGTGACACGAATACATAAAATATATTTTATTGTAAAAAACTTTTTTTTTAAATTCAACTGACTTCAAAAAACACAAAAAGTCACTATATTAAAGAACTCTTAATTACACAGATTTAAACCAAAATACAATTTTTGCCCAAACCTATGACGTACAATTTAGTATATGTAAATATACAAGGTATATTAAGTTTAATCACGACTGTAACGCTTAAAAATATTGATCGTAGGCTAAATATTGATCGTAGATATTGATCGTAGAATGTTTGGTATATGTGTTGGTATATGTCATAAAATTTGGTCTGTCATTTGGCGTGTTCGTCTGTCTGTCTGTGGACACGATAACTCAAGAACGAAAAGAGATGAAATGTGTTCTAGAGCAACAAAAATAAGTTCGTAAATGGGCAAAATCGGATTATATTTCGGCAAAATTGCTTATCTTTGAAACCGTTGGAACGTAATTCCCTTCGCTTGGGGGGGAGGGGGTATATATACATCTTTGAAACCGTAAGAGATAGAAATAAATTTGTTAACAAAAAATCTTCTTTTTAAAATAAACAAGTTTTGTTTCAAAAAGATTTTCATAAACGCAATAGTTTTCTCATAATTTCTGATTATATGTTCCTCGGAAAGAATTGTTAACATTTCGAATACGCAGAATTGTTAACAATTTAATCATTGATATACAACACAGTATACACTGGGTATTCAAACATTTAAGTCAGTTAGTTGTTACATTACTTAACAGTCGAACATAGAATCTCCTCCTTCTTTTTTTGGAATTGGTTAAAATTTGTTTTGATTGTGTCATCTCCACAGAAACTCTAATTCTGTAAGATAACTATAAAATTATTTTATTAAAATTTTGTTTTAATTTTGAAATGTCAATTTTGTTTCTCGTTTCCATAGTAACTATAAACTATAATCGTTATATATCGTTCTAATTTGGCTATTAATAAATTTAATTTTTGCAAATACTAAAGTCATATCAGATATTATATTTTGATCACACTTAAATTATGACCGCTAGATGTGTTTTATGTATTCTAAGGAAATTCGCTAAGTTGGCGCAGTTCCTGCGTAACGAATTTTTTATCTTTTACAATGTTTTCGAAACTCCTGAAAGATTTTTAGTTTTTTGTATTTGATCAAAATAAATTAACGTTTAAATTCAAATAACTAAATATCCTTCAGGAGTTTCGAAAACTTTGTAAAAGATAATTGATGGAAATAATGTTCTTCAAAAAAGGTCATACAAAATATGTTGCCCATATAGCTCTGTTCCTAATTGGGGAGTTATTTTACAGAAGTGGAAGAGGTGAGAAGTGTTCTATCTTCCCGGCGCTTCTCTCCTCACAATATCTTTGAATAAATATACTGTCCGCCTGTCTGAGGGAGGCATCGTAATATTCAAACGAATGTACCGATTTCCATACGATTTTTCTGATTCAAAGCTGGTTGACTCGGGATGGTTCTTAGCAATGTTTGATGATACTTCATTGCGCCATGGGTTTTCTAAATTTTTGATAAAAAACACTTGTAAACTTTTACAGCAATAAATTCTTACTAATTTCCAATTTCTTATCTGACTATGGAATCTTAAAAACATGTAAATTTTAACAATTAATGGCATTGTTTACTAATTCTTTGTTGAAATAACGAAACATTTACTTGATTTTAAATTAAAATCAGAAATAAATATGTACTATTAAATTACCATTTACTACATAAATATGGTTGGTTAATTAAAAGCAATGTTCGTAAATAACACCAATTTTATTTGATGTGGGACTCGGACATTTTCTAAAATTAGCATGGTGAATTGAGTTAATGAAGTGAAAAATTATATATATTTAGTGATTATTGGTGTTGGTCTACGTAATTTTGATTTGTTTTTGGTTATATATTACATTTAACGGCTATATATGTTAACATCAAAGAAATAATAAATATTTGAGTGAAGCAAGAATATAATGTATTCATGTATACATGTATGCATTTGGAAAATGAAATTCTACGCTGATAAAATTATGGAAAAATCAAAAGCAGTAAGGAACAATTGCATTAAAGGGTTTTCGTTTTAATTGCTTCATATGTTAGTTAAACACCTAAATATGATATCGCAAAGTTCTACTAAACTCCGCATTTTTGAGATTGAGATTGAATTAAAAAATTTGAGAGACAATTAAAAAAACACTTTTTTCAGTTTTTTCAAAATAACTCAAAAACAAAGCAAAATTCCAGATTTTTACAAGAATACTTTTTTTGTATTTTATTTTTTATTTTATTAAGTATAATTTTCAAATAAGAATTTATAAATTTAATGTTAAATATTTTAAAGAAAATAACATAATGATTTTATTTATTACTAAATATTATTACTACTAACAGAAATGAAAATTATTTTTATTTAGTATTAATGAATTTATTTTATTAATTGTAACTGTTAAAAATGATCCAAGAATGTTCAACAAGTTCCAAAGAACATTTTTAAACTTTACAGGGCCTTTAAAAAGCTTTATAACTTTTGAAATAATGACCAACAAATTTTAAAATTGTTCCAACAATGTCCAATAAGTTCTAAGGAACATTTTTGGATACTTTTTTGGTCAGTTTTCAAGCATTGCTCTGTTAGCGTGAACCTTGCAATCGGAAAAACGTTTATAACTTTTGCAATAAGATCCAACAAATTTTAAAAATGTTCCAACAATGTCCAACAAACGCCCAACAAAATTGTTGGATGGGTTTGGGAGGGGACTTTTAAAAGTGCTCTGCTAGGTTCACGGTTTTTACTAGGTTCTAATTAGTCCATTTACGCATTTTCACCCGTCCATCCATCTGTCTTTCAACACTATAGCTCAAAATAGAGAACGAGCTGAATTTTGTATGTGTGTTTTAGAGCTAAAAGCATTCAAGAACTTGACCTCTAGAGGTCAAGTTCTTGAATAGCAAAATCCACCAAAGGGAAATATTCATGTGTTTGAAAAGACAAAAGAAATACCTTTTGTATTTTATATGTTCTGAAAAAATGAACAACATTTGTCCGAGACTTTTTTTCATACACGAAATAATTTGTCACAATTTCAGCTCAAATAGTAAATTAAACAGTTCACGCATTGAGAATTACTTAGTATTTACCGGATGTATACTAAACAATTAACCCAACAATTTGTTATTTTCATTTTAATAAAAAAATATGCTACTTCTCTTTTTTAGTTAAAACTCAATGGCATGGGGGTATGGAATGGAAGTCCGTAACTAATTATTTTAAGAATTTTTATAATAATTTCGTCTAATTAGATGAAGTATAACCTGAAAGTTTCTTCCCAACCAACATATGAAAATCTAACTGATTATTTCTTAAATTTTAATACCAAAAATATTCCATTACTTTCGACCCAGGGAACCAATGTTCTTAATTACTCATCCACTCATATACACAAGTAAAATGTTCATCAAATTCATCAAATTTAACATACTTCGATAATTTTGGAAACTCAACATTCAATCAAATATATTTACTTATTACTTACAAAAAGCTATTCTTAAAAATTTTAATATATATATATATATATATATATATATATATATATATATATATATATATATATATATATATATAATGTCAAAACGTTCAAATGAATAAAACTAATTTTTCTGTTTTATTTTATTTTTCTAAAAAGTTTTCAGATAATAATATATTTTAATCAATCCGTTCAAAAATAATTGTTTGTACAACTTTATTAATATTTGGTGTGCTCGTTGATGAATAAGTTATGATATTTTGCAATATATGTATATATTATTGTAGAATAGATGATATACAATATATAAATATACAGTATAAACCATCGTAGCAGCAGCAACAGTAGCAGCAGCAACAAACTTTTAGAGCATAAAATGAATAAAACAAATCTATTTTATTTAACAATTTATTTTAAATACAATGTAAAATACTTTACTGTTTGTATGATTTACTAGGTGGTTGAGGTACAACTGTCGTTTATATTTGATTTTATATAGTACTATATATGTCGCTAAAGTACAACAGACTATCAAGGTCCTGTTCTCAGATAGCCAGGCAGCACTCCAGGTACTTGAGGCGTCAATATTCCAATCGAGGATAGTCTATGAATGCTTCGAGGAACTGAACCACCTGGCACTGAATAACGTAGTCAGGCTGAGCTGGGTATCGGGTAACTCTGGCGTTAAATGTAACGAAGTAACGGACACATTGGCACGAGAGGGGTCATCTCAAGCACCCCTTTCACCTGAGCCTATGATTCCCATAGCAAGATGCTCCGTAATTTACCGAATCAAGGGTTGCTGCGATAAGCTCATTTCGATTACTGGGACTTTGCATGTAACAGGCCAAGTTGTGCATAAGCATAACTAGGCATTTGATTTTCCTCGGTTGAAACTCAATAGAATTCAGTTCAGAAAGGTGGTGGGGCTCATGACAGGACACTGTTGATTGAACTACCACTTTCATAACTTGGGGATCTCTGATAATCCCACTTGTAGGGCCTGTATGGAGGACGATGAAACCTCCATATATGTTATATACACCTACAGAAGCCTGCAGTATGTCAGATATAGAATGTTTTGGTCCGATACTTTGGATCCATCAATCCTGGGAGCAATCCCGCCGGAGAAGTTGTGGGCCTTCTGTATGGCGTCTGGCCTCGACAGAATCTATAGCTTCATCTGCTTAAAATAGCACCTCTTACCCAGAGACGTCTCTCCTTCAGGTGATAGGTTGTACTCAAGCAGGACACAAAGGATCCCTTGGTCTAGGGGCTAGGAACACGTTTGCGGTACCCCACAATCTAATTATTATTATTATCAAGGTACTGCAGAAAATGACGAACTTTGGTTTTTCATTTCATGGTCAAATGAATAAGGTGTGAACATTTGTCACATCTCTTCTATTTGAAACCCTTGATGTATATTGACAAAATATTTTTGTCATTTCTACAATTTTGCCGAATCTAACGACACCTTATATATTAAAATCCATCAAGCCATTCAAACTACAGAGCATACCAAAGAAATACATTCGAAAAACATTACCCTTCTGGGGGAAGTTGAACATATAAAAATATTTGGTAAATGTGCTTGGGTAGAAACCAAACTTGTTTATCTAATGTTTATTTATGTTTATTTTTGAAATTATTTACATAACAATTATAAAAGTTCATGTGACGTGCATTTGATATTTAAAAGGCCAAGTTCGATAATAGGCAAAAACGTCCCAGGGGAAGGGGAGTTTAGAGATTGGGGGAAAGACAATACTTGGCAAAACTTCCTTGATATTGGAAAAGTTGAAAAATACATAAATACTAAAGTTGTAGACAAGTAATTTTACTATAATTTTATTCCTTATCATTTTTTTTGTTGCACTAATCTTTACAGAAATATTTACAATTTAAGATTAAAAGTTAAAATCTTCAATATCTCTGTACACATTAGCGTTTGAGAAAAAATGATCAGGTAATGAATTGTAGCAAATGTGATTTTCGACAACTTTTCTCTTTATACATTTTTCCAGTTTTCCAACTTAATATTAGTTATTTTATGTTTTCTTCTTTCTCTAGTTCCCCTTTCTCCTTGACCCATGCCATTAATTAATAAAATAGGCCTTGCAAATACCAAAATCATAGCATATACGACATTTCACATAGATCAGACAAAAATTGTGACCGCCAGAGAGTGAACTATGTGTTCTATGGAAATTCGCTTAGTTGTCGTAACTCCTGCGTAACGAATTATATGCACACTGAACCAATGACTAAGGTGTGGATATTTGTCACACCTCCCAATATGAAGTAATTAAAACTAAAATAACATGAATAAATTTTATTATTTGAATTGCTTAAGTGTATTAATTTTAATAAAATATATTAGTTATATTTTTTCATATATTACTAACTCTTTTTGGAGTAAACGAGCACCACGAAAAGTAAATTAATTAACAGCCATTTTCTGTAGGACTTTTGATAGCTAATTCGTATTTATGTTAACAGTAAAGTATATGGTGGAAATAACTAAATTGAATACAACGATAGCGATTGTCAAAATATGTACTATTTTTCTATTGCTCATGTAGCGTTAATTGTATATACAATAAAAACATGTCAATTATTGTCTAATTAATTATACAAATATCAGCAGAAGCTCTTCTACCCCTAATTACTCACGCCAAGTTATATATTTTACTTAAGCGTTTTCAAATGCATTATATTTAAACTGTGTCACTGATGATGAAACCTTTACACTTAAGAGAGGCAATAATTAGTTTTACTTGTAAATATACTACTGCTACCTTTTATAAGTTTGTCACGGTTGGAAATATTCATCACACAAAAAATACTTTGGTACACGTGTTCATAAAATGATTAAATTACTTTATTACGCCGCAACAAAGTCGAATGCCAGTTGTAACACGATAAGTCTGTATTTGTCATATTAGGGGAGAAGTTAATGCAACACTGTTGCTGACAACATGAATTATTTAGTTCTTTGGAGTCTTACGTTTTCGAATCAATTTAAATATCCTTTATATTTTTCTTGCTCAACCCCCTTCTGGTGCTTCAAGCATTTTCAACCACATTCAGGTATTTGTAATTATTAAAATAAAATTTAAGAAAACAAATGTGACTCACTATTCTTTTTATCAGATGTTTCATTCATTTTGAAACTTACCGTTATTTTTATAAACTTAATGTTAAGTTTCAAATTTGAACAAAAAATTTACTTTTTTTTAAATAAAAAATAAACTGGGAATCCATATTACCTCTTTATCTTATAGGAATATATGCAGATATGATATATTTGAACTAAAATAAATAAAAAAACTTTATTGGACTCTAAACTTGTATTTTACCTCTTTAATACTGGTACTATGTTTGTTAGTGGCTACAACGTGTAACCCAGTGGCGTAGCCGTCAGTTTTAATCTTTATCTCTTTGCACAGTTGGTAATTTTGTTACTAAAAATATGTAACAGTAACAGTTGGAATGGTTTAACTGGTTCAAATTTTTTACGGGAGAATGTAGCTATCTAATATTGGGGAAAAATGGTATGGTGCAGAGCTACATTATTTATTTTTAGAAACTATGTCGATAAAGTTATTCGTTGGCCTGCTAGTGGTGGCAGCAGAGGCGGCAAAATTTCACAATAAATAATAATAATATCTTGTAAATATTTGAACCATTTCATACTTTCCTCTTAAAAAAAGTAAACGAATAATGTTTTAGTTAAAGACAGAAATTTTGTTTTTAATTCTAACAAGTATATTATTTTTCAATAAAAATATAAATATTAACAGTATCGTTCTAGGTCTAATTCGAAGTCGATATGCGTTTTATATTCATTCAATTCGCTAATAACTTAATCTTGTTGACCGTCAAGATATAATCATAAGTGTTCTATACCTTTTATACGTGTAAGAATTTTTGTAATAAATGTGATTATATTGTAAAACATATATATATATATATATATATATATATATATATATACATATATATATATATATATATATATATATATATATATATATATATAATGGGGTTTAACCTCCGTTTTTGAGACACGACGGTCTATAACTGAGGCCACTCACATCATTATTTTTCAACCTTTATTAATTATTACTTTACATTTTTATGATGTGAGTGGAGGATCAGGAATTCGTATGTAGACAAGGAATTGGTATGTGTGCTTGATAGGAACTATGCCGATATTCATCTAGAGTTCGTGAAGGGAAACTGCAGAAAACCTTCACGAGCCTTCTTTCTAGTCCATACGCCGACAGCTTAGTTAATCAACCACCCCATTAATTGTTTTTTATGTGACAAACTGCCGGTGTCGGGATTCGAACCCACAACCTCCCAGTTCCAAGTAGAAACAACGCCTTAACAAACGCGGCTATTTGGCTGGTCTATATATATATGTATGACTTTTTTATTTGTAACCTGTATAATACACAATAATGATGACTGTTCTTGCCGAAAAGTTCTTTAGAATTACTGTATATTATAGTCCTTTAAATTGAAATACCTAAATAAGAGGGCGGCAAAATTTTCTTCCACCCCGGGCGGCTGACACCCATGCTTCGAAACTGGTGTAACCTTGCAACATATGAACTGCACTTAGGTGATATTGAAGTCCAAAACCTAGTACGAGTACCCTACAATCTCACCACTGTAAATGTAAGAAAACATTCTGTAACGTGCAGTACTTTTATACATAAATTGAACAAAATAACAGAATTATTACACATTTTACATGGTATAAAACTGGTTGTTCACAATGGTGGTGGCATGTTTGGTGTGTTTTTATATATAGATATTGTTTGTACATACGTTCAAATAGTTCAAATGTTATGCTCTGGTATAAAACAGTAATATTTGAATTTGTTGTTTACTTTAAATTAATGGCTTTATTAATATTTATAATTTTAAATTTTGTAATACAATAAAACCAAAAGTCATTTATATTTTAAGCCATTTATGTTGTGCATCATCAGTTTCATCATATGTAAACCAGCCAACTAAACAGCCAAGGCAACATATCTATCTAAATGTATGAATATATTGTTTATACCTAAGTTGATTACAATTTCAAATATTTAAAAAGCTTCACTTCTCAATAATAGCAACATTGTTTTGAATTTTATTCATTTCACAAATTTATTTTAAATTGTTTAATTTTTTACTCTGTAAATAAGGTGTTCAACAAATGTGGACAAATATTATGGTGTAAATTTTGAGGTTAATTCCTATCATTTAAACGGTAAACAATACTATGCCAAGCATAGAGGCTTTCAATTGATTTGCTATTTTCGACTCACTCTTATGTTGTTCTTATTGTAGACCAGCCAGCTAACGAAGAATATATTGTTTATACCAGAGTTTATTAGAAATATTCAACAAGCTTTACAACTCACAAGTACATTAAGTTTACCGACTGTGTAATGGATGAAAATATTGATCGATGATTTAAAAAATATGTAAATAGGAAACAAATTAATACTACATTGACATCAAGATAGTGAGAGAACGCTGGTCTAGATTGCCAGACGTCGTGGGTTCGTTTTTCATCTTATATATGGGTATGTATAATTTTTCATATCAAGCATTTTATGCCAAAAGAATATTATCAATGTTCAGACATATTACTTAAATATTGTAAAAATATTGTCAAATTAAGTAAATGCCAGTCATTTCCGTTGGTATAATATAACTGAAATGCAACTATTTTAACAATGGATAAATAGACGCCAGTTTATAAAAAGAAAATTTTAAAAAATGTTGGTGTAGATGTTCATCAAATTACCTAATAAATGTCAACATGAGAACTCAAAAACGAAAAGAGATAACGAGCTAAAATTTTGGGTGTGGTCCAAAATTGGACAATGCTCCCCCCTTCATGACAACAAATATCCATCTTTGAAATCGTAAGAGAAAGAAAAAAATTTAAGCATAAAAATCTTTTAAAGTGTTTAAGTAATGAACCCAGTTAGTTGTTATTGTCACTTGTTTTTTTATTAATTACAAAAGTTTATTTGAAATCGTTTAATTCTTTCACCCTGTACATAAGGTATTCCACAACTATAGACAAATCTTGAAGTGTGGTATGCGACGTCATTCATAGATAAAAGAATATCCTATACTAGTATATAGGTTTTCTAGTTTTTTTTCAATGTTTACCTGATTACAGGCCAACGAATAACTTTATCGACATAGTTTCTAAAAATAAATAATGTAGCTCTGCACTATACCATTTTTCCCCAATATTAGATAGCTACACTCTCCCGTAAAAAATTTGAACCAGTTAAACCATTCCAACTGTTACTGTTACATATTTTTAGTAACAAAATTGCCAACTGTGCAAAGAGATAAAGATTAAAACTGACTCAAATATGTGTCGAAACTTCAAAAAAATGGTATGTATTTTTGAATAAAACATTATTGCAGCGGAGATTTTTTCACATTTTCGTAAAAAATTTTGAAAATAATAAAAACGACGTTCGTACAATTTTATATCTCAATGAATTATTATTTCACATAATGTAACAGCATTCAAACGTACAATTGTCCCAATTTAAATTATTTGTTACTAACGTCATGCATAAATATAATCAAAACACAAAGGTTTTTTAACATTTATAGAATTTATGAAAGGGTATGTTTTTGACATAATTTTTAAAACAAAATGAGGTTTTGAAATTACCATTTGATTGAAAAACAGATTTTTCTATAAACGATTAGCATATTACAATTTATAGTATTTTGATTCTCCTCTTGTATATTGCGTAATTAATATTAACAATTATATACATGAACTACAGACGTTTCTCTCAAATCCGATTTTTTTTTTTTAAACGATTATATGTAAGTATACAGAAATATATAAGCGCTTCAATTGAGAAATTTATAAAAGAGTTTAAGAAGAAACAATTATTTTTGATTTCATTATGTTACTTACGAATTTCATTTTTAGTGTACTAAAATTGGCAAAACAGAACAATAATGAATTCACCTCGCTGGCAGTGACAGCGATTGTGTGTTGCCGCCATATTCGTTTTTCTCTGTGACTATTTCACGTAAATGATTTGACATATTTCTAATATGCACTTACAGATTTATGGACATAAAGTTAAAAATTAGAATTTTTTAGCAAAAAGCTTAGTGTTGAGAACTCCAACGAGAAATTGAAAAAACAGAACGCATATTACACCTGTATATACCAGCCAAGTAGCCGAGCGGTCTAAGGCGTCATGTCTGCGCAGTATGCAGTACTTGGAAACTAGGAGGTTATGGGTTCGAATCCCGACATCGGCAGTTTGTCAATTATAAAAATTAAAAAAAAAAGGGGCGGTTAATTGACTAAACTGTCGGCGTATGGACAAGAACGAAGTAACCGGCTATGCTTGAGAAGGTTTTCTGCAGTTTCCTTCACGAACTCCAGATGAATATCGGCATAGTTCCTATCATAGTCGGCTGCAGTCGCATATCCTACCAATTCCTAATCTACTCACAAATTCCTTCCACTCCACTCACATCCTCACATCCTAAGGCATCACAATGGACCTTATGGTCGAAGTGTAGCCCGTCCAGGGCAGCCTTTACAATCTACCTCTACCTACACCTGTATATTATTTATGCATGTTTTTAAACATTTTTTGGAGAAAATGGTCAAAATTCTATCCCGCGCCCTTATCTCCAAAAGTATCGCAGAGCAGAATTAAAATACCTAAATAGATTGAGAAAAAATTATCAGAATTGCGAATTTTTTACTAAAGGATTTGTTTTGGGGATTGACACAGGGGAAAAATTTGTTCAAGGTTATTGTGTGGGGCTTTTAGAGGTTACTTCGTTAAGGATTAAATTGAAAAAGGTGTGTTAAAATGGCATTATCTTTCTATTTTCCTAAACGCAACACTTGTAGTTCAAAAGTTACAAGGATTGGGGGGGGGGGGTCAGTTTTAACGTAATATTTGCTGTAGTAATATTCTGCCAAAAGTGTGCATGTCCACGTCCTATAAACTTGGCATGTCTACTACCTTGGACTATAATATAGAATCATATATGCTTGAATTGTTTGAAAACACTACGTATAATATTAGAAGAATATACTGAAATTAACCAAAATAAAACCATAAACCATTTAGATAAATGTAACAGTGCTGAAATTGATATGACTAGTTACAGTTACAAGTTTGTGATCATTGACAGATCAGTTATTTTAATAGCATATAATTAAGAAACCCGTACCACGCACATACAGGGTGAGTCGGGAGTCAAGAAAACTAATATGTTCTAATGCGATTTTCAAATTTGTTTTTCATAAACGTTAAATTACCGTCACAGAATATTGGCACACCATCATAACAACAAAGTTATCAATTGTCTTGTAAGTCTCGAACATAGCATACTAATTACAAGTTTTAAATCACCAATTTTAAATACTATAGAACACAGGATAACATTTTTTAATTACACTATAACTTGAAAACAAATGAAAATCGGATAGGAACATGAGTTTTTTTGCATTAATTATACGTGTACAATACACTTCTGGAATTTAGTCCGTTCCTACCGACTCACATTTATATATATATATATATATATATATATATATATATATATATATATATATATATATATATATATATATACTAGCTGACCCGACAGACGTTGTCCTGTCTTAACTATGAATATTGAATTCGAATTGGTATAATTAATAAATAATAATAATTATTCCAAAAACATATTGTTTATCATTCTAATTCTTTATGATACACAACATTCTTAGTTTTATTTTCTAGCGACTTCATCAATTGTTGGCGCATTAAAACGTCTTGCGTGTTGTCCTGCAGGCGTCTTATCGGCTTTGATGACACGCGGTCTAATGCGGTCGTGAATACTGCAACCAATTCATTGTGCTGATGGAAAATCATTTGGAGTTGTTCCACAATTGGTTTTTTCACCGAAGTGTTGTGTGCACAACGCTGATCAAATTGTCTTTCTGAATCGCCCATAAAAGAAATTTTCAATAATTTGTAGTCACTATCCCGCGTTTGCAATAAGGAACCTGTTAGATGATATATTTGACCCTGAATCTGCAAAGGTAAACAGATAATAAATAGATGTAATATAGGATATTGTATAACGAATTGTTTGCGAAATGTTGCTCTCAAAATACTTTCTCAGCACTCCCATTCCACCACCAACTTTTTTAAACACACTCTCTTCTTTCGGCTTTTGGCAATTTACCGAGCTACAAATGTACCATAAGCCATTTCAATTGATACACCATTTCAATTGAAAGCTGCCAACGTATTTTGCATCAGACACGTGGTGATAAAAGTTGTTTTCCAATATACTTACCTTGAAACTTGGCTTAAATTTTTCTCGAATAACTTTTGTTGCGCCAAATGACGTCATTTGAAATCAATTATTTTATTGCTCTATATGAGCCAAAAAATGCTTAGAATCTGGCCCATTTCCCGAAACCAATGAATGTAGTGGCTCTTCTGGCGATACCAATCGCCCCACAATCCAGGGGCTTTTTAAACTTAAATGCCTTTCAAAATTGACACACAACATTCATTGGTCCAATAACAACGATTTGCTGTGCAGCTCGAAAGGGGTTAAACGCAACATTTCTATGTTGATGATTTCGATTCCATGAGTGATCAAATTGAAATATAATATCTGATATGATTTTAGTATTTGCAAAAATTAAATTTATTTATAATTAGTTACTATGGAAACGACAATCAAAATTGACATTTCAAAATTTAAAAAAAATTATTATAGAATAATTTTATAGAATTTCATCAAATCGGTCCAGCCGTTTAGGACCGGGTTCAATTGTGTTTTTTCAAACCATCCAGGAACCCACACAAAATTTCATCCAAATCGGTCCATTCGTTTAGAAGGAGTTGATAAACACACAGAAGAATTATATATATATATATATATATATATATATATATATATATATCGAATCAGGTGCATAATAGCATACGCCTCCACTTCCTTCCATGATATTCCCATTTTGAAACAACATCCAATATTGGAGTACTTTTTGTCAAGGAGACGGTCTGTTCATAATACAAATATTGTTTTGTGTTGCCTTGGACGCACATTGTGTTCTTATGTGGATGTGTGCTTGTGGCCCTCACTCTAATTATACTTAAGTGTGATACAATTTGATGTGTAATACATCTAACTCCGTACATAGTTACATTGGTAATGATTTGTTATTCAGTTATTCAGTTAGTTGAATTGTAGGTTGCAGGAGGCATGCATCAGTATGCCATTAAATAGTGCTGTGTCCTATTGAGCTAGCATATAGTAGCATATAGGATGTTATTTGTGTTATGAACAGACTGTCTACCTAACGGGAGGTGTTCTTTTGGATCTTGTTGGAAAATGGTAGGATCATGTAAGGAAGTGAAGGCGTGTGCTATTATGCACCTGGTTCGATTCATCCTGTATATATACATATATATATATATATAAATATATATATATATATATATACTTATATATATATATATATATATATATATATATATATATATATATATATAAAGTATAAGATACGTGATTCTTTAATTATCTATAATAATATAATACTTATAGTATAAAACTCTGTGGTAGATAAATGATTTTCAATTTATTTAATTACATTATACTTTTTCATATTATGTGTTTCCAAATTATAAGGGTCGAAAATTACAAGCCTACTACTTACTTTTACTTTTATTTATGAATGCAGGAAATAATGTGATCGTGTGGAATTGTCGGGTACAATAAATAGTTGGTAAAAGTTTTTTGTTTTTCTGTTGTTTGTCTGAGGATATGCAATCGTATTTATCAGTATAGAAATTAAATTTTACCATATATTTCAAACCCGAAAATAAATATGTTTTTGTACCGGTGAACTTTTAATGAACACTGTTTTAAATTTCACTCTTATAGTAACAAGACAAAGAAGATACATGCATGCTATTTGCGTCTCGAGACTAATTAAAATATTGTTTTCGAAATAATTTCTTCAAATGTTAAAATCAACTATGTGTCAATTTTCAGTCAGACAATTAAATATTGTTTAATATATAAAAAATATTGAAATAGTAAACTAAGAGTTTCGAGTTTAATAATTGAAACAATTTATTTGAAACATCAAATTTCAATTATCTGCCAAATGAGGAGTATCGGATTTTTTTTTTACAGTTTTCACTCAGTATATCATAAATTATAATTTGTTCAAATTATCCATCTTTTTTGTTTGTTTGTATTTTTTAATAATTTGAAGGATCCGTAGAAATTTTTAAAGAACCCTAATAATACTTTATTCACTACAAATTTTATACACTATGTTTAATTTACATCTTCGTATCATAGATCCCACGAGTATGAGAGAGTACATACGTACATTAAGCAATGTGTATGAGAAGGAGGTCTTGTAGGTGTGTGTTGTTGTCTGTCGTACGATATACTTTAGATGACGCTTGTGGAGTGGGATTTTTTAAATAAACAGATCAATTGTTATGATATTTTATGTTGTTCAAACTTCTGTTGTTTAGTATGCTATAACATCTAATTGGAGTGCGTTAAATTTGTTCACTGTTGTCTTCTAAGCATAGCATTACTTCTAACAGTTGAAAATTATTTATTGAATATCCCTTTTTATTTGTATGTGGAATGTTTGAAAATAAATGATAGTATTCTATTAACGGTATAACATTTAATAACAATCCACACAAATTAAAAGAAAAATAAAACCCCAAGAAGAAAAAAAAATAGAATTCCGACAAAAAAAAAAGTTAAACCAACGGTTCGAATATTCCTCCATCACTTTCTAAACAATATCCGAGTCGATTGTAGAAATCTGCCCGGTTATTTTCTAGCATTTGAGGAGAAATGTTCGCACAAGTGTCAACAGTTCTTTGTCTTAATTGTTGCAAATTTTCAGACCTATTCCACGAATAGATCTGTGTTTTGAGAAAACCCCATAAAAAAAGTCGTTAGGAGATAGATCTGGCGATCTGGGTGGCCACTTCATGGTTCTAAAACCACTCATAAGACGTTCCTGGAAAGTTTCTTCCAGAAACTCCCTTACTATCATGGCATTGTGTGCAGGGCAACCATACAGATTCCAGGTCTAAATTTGGAAGAGCTCTAACAGTTGGCAATATATTATCTTGTAACAAACTCAAATATTTTCGTGAATCTAAAGATCCGTCAATGAAGAATGGTCCTATAATATGATCACCCAATATTCCAGCCCAGACAGTCAGTTTCTGTGGAAACTGAGTTCGGGTGCTGACATATCGATATTGATTTGTCTGAGACCAATATCGCAAGACAGATGGATTATGTTTTCCATGCAATAGAAAAGACGATTCATCAGTAAATAAAATATTTCTGATAGAATTATCTTCTTGATTCGCCTTTTCCATCGCAGTTTCACAAAACTCCATCTTACGATAAGGGTCCTCAGGCAAAATTTCTTGGTGTTTTTATATTTAAAACATTTGAAACTGTTCCGTTTCCAAATGTTTGCAACCGTAGCGTTGCTTAGGCTCAGTTCTTCACCAACTTCTCTTGTCGATTTTTTTTCATCAATAGATAGTACACTACAAACTGCTATATCTCTCCCTTCATTTTTTGGTGGGGCCTCCTCATCTTTTTTGTGGCAATTTTTACAATCAGATAAACAAGCATATTTTTCAAAACAGTGAATAATATTCAAAACTATTCGAGTGGTTGGTGATTGTCTACTTTCAAATGCCACAATAAATGAAATGACACATTCCTTTGCGGATTGTCCGGAATAGTAATTAACAATTTGCCCTTTTTCTTTTCTTGTGTAATAATAACCCATTGTTGTAATGAGATACCAAAAATAAAATAACACGTATTTTCCAAAAGCATTCACATACTAATGATTGCATCAGTGCACATACATCACAAACACCACTCCACAAGAATCATCTATAGCAGAGGTGGGCAGGAGATGACTCGGCCAAGCTCTGAGTGAGAGGTAGGGAAGAGAGATAGAGTTAATACAGGGTAACCTACCAATTATTTATATTTTCTTTTTTTAATTAAAACATTTTCTGAAAAAAATATAATAATACCAAATCTTTTTTATGGTCACTATTATACAAAGTAAATAATACAAGCAATCATTCAATACATACTCTGGAATTTTGGGCTGGTAATTAGGGTCATTAAATGTACCTTTTTAGTATATATCATATTTGTGTATGAATAAAATAAAAATATATAAAAAATATATATAAATCTTTTGAACCTTTAAGTTTACCGCTGGACCATTGTAATAAAAGAGGGAAATTTTTGCAAAGGATAATTTTAAATAGAATTAAAGTTTTGGAAATTCCAAATGATTTGTCTAAATATTTTACTATTCATATCCGAGAACTAATAAAGAATTATTTACCTGATTTAATTATTTTTTCTTCGTATGGAGTATGCTCAGTATAGTGTCATGGGAATTTGATGAATTAAGTTAAATTTTACATAAAGTGGGAATTTGAGTTCTTCGAGTTAGTCTACTTTGAATTGAAAAAGTGAAAAGTACTATTTGTAGTAGTGGAAATTATTTTTCGCATAATTTGTTTTTCAAAAAAAATAAAAGTAGTGAATTTAATAATGGAGAAGACATCGCAAGCAGTCTTGGATAAGTTCAGATTATTATTATTATTGTTATTATTATCATTATTGTTATTATTATTATTATTATGTTTTTTGGTGTATCTCTCCATACTGTAAAAGATATTATTTAAACAATAAATATTTTATAAAACTATTTCTAAATTGATTGAATAAATTATTGGGCAATAATCGGTAGGCAACCTGTATTGAAACATCGTTCCGTCTTGCTTCAAAACATACCTTCTTTACTTACTCTCACCCAGCTTATGGAGAGCTCGTAAGGCTCAGACGAGCTGTCTGTGCCCACCTCTGATCTAAAGTATATCGTACAACAGACAACCAACACATACCTACAAAACCTCCTTCTTATACACATTGCTTAATGTATATGTATATATGTACTCTCTCATACTGGGATCTATGATACGAAGATGTAAACTAAATATTTACATTTATTTAAGTTTTTTTATTAGCGAATTTCCTGAAAGGAAATAGAGCTATTGGTCCCGTACCGAAGTCAAAATTTCGCAAAAATTTCTTCAAATGTCCATCGATCCTACCTTGTAGATGTCAAAAATCACCATCTGTAAAATTTATATATATATATCTATGGACATATATATATATATATATATATATACATATATATATATATATATATATATATATATGTGTCTGTAATCACTCTAGCGGTCACAGTTTTCATTTTATCGGAATGAGATTTGGTATTTGAAGCGCTTTTGGTATTCAAAAGGTCAAGTTCGTTAATGGGTAAAATCGGACCAGGGGAAAGGGGGGTTTAGAGGGAGGGGGAAACACAAAATTTGACATATCTCCCTTAATATTCGAAAAATCGAAAATTTTATAAGAAGTAAAGTTGTAGGTATTAAGTTTTACTGTAATTTTGTTTCTTATCATTTTTTCTGTAACCCTAATATTTACAAAAATATTGACGGTTTAAGATTGAAAATTAAATTCCTCAATATCTCTGTACGCATTAGAGTTTGAGCAAAAATGATAAGGTGGTGAATTGTAGCAAACATGATTTTCTACAACTTTGTTTCTTATGCATTTTTCGATTGTTCTAATATTAAGAGAGATATTTTATATTTTGTGTTTTCTTCTATCTTTATGCCCCCTTTCTCCTTGACGTAAGTTATTTATTAATAAAATTGGTCATGCAAATACTAAAATCAGATACGACATTTCATTTTGATCAGACTAACATTGTGACCGCTAGAGAGTAGTTTACTTATTCCAAGGAAATTCGCTAAGTTGAAGCAGCTCCTGCGTAACGAATTTTTTGCTTACAATTACAAGTACTGAACTTGCAATGAAGACGTACTAATGTTATTGTTTGAGACAACCAAATGTTAATAGTATGCCAAATGTTTATTATGTATGCCAAATGTTTATTTACTCGTAAATTTACACAATTCGTAAATTTACAAAATATTTTGCAAATTGCTAGGCACGTCTTATCAGTCAGTGTAGTCCTGTTGTCAAAGGCGCTCTACTCGAAATTAAGTTAATTTAAAAAAAAACAATTAACGACGAGATTAATTGACAAAAATGTCGGCATATGGACAAGAAAGAAAATTGCCAGCTATGCTTGTGAGGGTTTTGTGCAGTTTCCTTTCACGAACGTGACGAATATCAGCACAATCGGCGGTACAACCTACTAATTTCTAGTCTACATGCAAATTCCTTGTTTTCCAGCCACATCCTTAATGTAAAGGTATCACAATGGAACTTTTGATATTAGGGTGTCACGTCCGAGGCAGCCTAACCAACCTTAAACCTAACGTAGGTACACCAAATTTAAAATCAATCCGTTTATCTTCACAAGCGTTCTGCTCGCATTAATCATTGTTTGGATATAAATTTGCATTAGATATATGAAAATACAATCAATCAATAGATTAAATAATATAACATCTTTAATATTACTTCCCTTCTTATATTTACTGCACTATAGACTTCAAAAAAAACGTTTTCACGTGATTAGTACCGAATTCATTGGGTTTAAAAAAATGTTTTATAATGAACAACCTTTTTTCCAAATATTTTTTCAAAACCTAAATGCATTCCACAAAAATCGACCATATAATTTAAATACGCCTACATTTAATAGTCTTATTATAAACTGATACCCGCCCGCATATATATATATATATATATATATATATATATATATATATATATATATACCATTGCTACCATTGCTGTGGCTAAATGGTAAGGAAAAAAAAGACGAAACATAATTTTCTAATAAGTTTGATTTGACAATAATTTTCATACATAATTCACCCCCCCCCCCATTTTTACCCCTGTAATTGTGAATTTTCAAAAATCCTTTTTAGCTATCGTTTACTATCTATAAACTACCTACCTGCCAAATTTCAGCTTCACGAAGACTAATTCTCCATATTATCTTTACAACCCCATTACACCCCCCTTTTAGGGGGTTAAATTATATCTTATGTGTTATTCTGATGTATAAGCTATATTATTCTAAAGTTTTATTTTATTAAAATCCATTCATTAGTTTTTGCGTGAAAGAGTCACAAACATCCATCCATCCACACATACAAACTTTCGCGTTTATAATATTAGTATGATTGCAATATTCCAACTACATACAATAAAATTTAATGTTCACATAATTTAATTTCAATAAAAAAACTTTTCGAATGACACTATCCAACCCCCCCCCCCCCCCCATGGTATTAAATTTCAATCCAGCCCGATTCTCAACAAATTTTGTTACCTCTGACATAGACCAAAGACCAATGCTACTAGAAGTATACCAACTGTACCACTGTTATAGCCGTAAAACGTTCCGGGACGATGCCGCGACATCAAATGCTATAATGTACAATATTTCTATAAGCTGAAAATATTTTCAAAAAACAAATGGAGAAATTAAATGTCTCGAAACATCGTGTTGTACAGCATCTTTTAGGTAATCCAAATTTGTTAGCAAAAAGAAGATTTGAGCACTTGGTTAGTTTATTTTATTTTTTTATTAACATGTTCATGCACGTAATTCATATCAATTAGGTACTATGCAACAGTATACAGGTATGTACACACATACATATTTTCTCGGTAATATTTTTCAATAAAAATTCAACCCACATTCTCCATATGTAACACAGCTCCAGAGAATCAAGCTCTCGAGCTTGCTTATAGTGTGTTGCTATAAACTAATTAAACAGATATAATATTTTTTTAAAGCAATTTAGCAATTCAACTAACGGAGATTATATACTATAATAATATTTTTTTAATTCTATTCCTTTGTGCTTTCTAGCATTTTTTGCATTTGTTTTTGTTTGGTATTGTAATGACTAAATAAATGCCCAGGAGCATATATAAAAGTTATAATATAAAATACAATTTATGTTATACACATGCAGCAGAAAGTAAGCAATTGAATATCCATATATTTATTCCAAGATAAAAACTGGGCCAGAGAAAATAAATCAGCTAAGTACAAGGCTATTGGACAATTAGTTCTCCAAGAAAAAATTAAAAATTATAATATTATTTTATGATTTTCATGCCTTAAATTAAACTGATAACAATTGACAACCAAAAAGCTTAATTAAAAATTCAATGACATTTGTCTATATTGTATACGCCAGTTCGCTCATACTATGTCTTAAGTAAGCTTAATCGAATTTGACATAAATATTGTATTGGGACGCTTAAGTATACACAAATAATTATATGTAAATAATAAAGTTGATTTTTGACAACAAAGTAACACTGTCAATGATACGTAGAAAGTTAACCCATATGTCAGATCATCTTTGGTGAAGTGGTAAGCACGCTGAGTTTGAAATACAGAAGACCAAGATTCGATGCCTAGTTGTTGAGTTAATTTTTTCTTTTGAATATTAAAAAGCTTTCAATTAACATCACACACAATAACTTTTAAAATATTTTGTTTTTTTTTCTTTTTAAAAACGAATCCCTTAATTTTGATAAGTTTCCATCAATCTATACGTTATTATGTTTATTTGTGATTTTATTCAAATTTTTCTCACCGATCCTTGAGAGATACGCTAGGAGACAGCAAGCGGTTTTTTCAGAAAAATGTAAAAAGAATATTAAACATAAAAAAGTATACATTTTGAAATGGCTTTTAATTCAGACCCAATAATATCGAATAAAAATCGTTTTTTTGTTTGTTTCCCGTTTAAGACTCCAAAACTAATTCCTTAGCTAAAAGATTCAAATTTTAAGCCTCATTTTCGTATTTTGCAAACTACGCCAAATTCTAATCATTTACGTGCAATTGCCTATGAAACAAGTAAAAATATCCACTAACTGAGTTAATTGCTTAAACGAAGAAAAAAATAATACCTCAAGCCCTCCCAGAGAGTAAGTCGCCGCCAACGCGATTCTATAGGTTCTAAGAAATAAAGAGCTTGAAACAATTTACCCAAACGTTGACATAGCCTTAAGAATGTGCATATCGACGGCAGTCAGAACTTGCAGTGGTGACCGCCGTTTTTCTTGTCTAAAGAGAGTGAAAAATTATCTCCGCTCAACCATGACCAATAAAAGATTAAATTCGCTAGCGATACTTAACATTTAATCAAACTTATTGCTATCTTTAAACTATGATGATGTTATTGACAATTTTGCAAGACAAAAATGTAGACCAAGAAATTTTTTACATATGCGATTGGATAAATAATTATTTTGTAACAACCTAACAACTTTAAACAATAAACAATATTATTCATAGTCTTATTGTTTTTATATGTAAAATATTAAATCTTAAGTTTGTACTTAATTAATGATAAATAACAATCGGTTAGCAATTGTTTATGATATTCTCAATAACAAAACATACATAGTCACATCTATTTCCTCGAAGAAAAGGCACAGAGACCACGAATTTCCAAGTTCTATTCTTCTTGCTTTCTTCACTCTCATCGCATAGTTAAAATTTATAATATACTAGATATAATATACTTGCCAGCGGCTTCGCCCGCGTAACTTGTAACTTTCCCGGGATAAAAGTATCCTATATGTTAATTCAAGATATAAGCTACCTTCATACAACTTCAAAATCCGTTATGTAGTTTTTGCGTGATAGAGTAACAAACTTTCATCCATTCATCCTCACAAACTTTCGCGTTTATAATATTAGTAAGATGGCAACTAGAGGTGCGCTGTGGATTTAATCCGCTTCTGGTAAAACCTCAATGTAGTATGCATGCAATAGGTGAATTCGTGCTTCAATAAGCCTTTATTTCACATCCTATTGAATTCTCTTTAAATGTTTTTAAATAAACTTTATGTACTAAATTTCAAAATATTAAATGATACGCGAGAAAATCGCCTGTGACAAACGGATGAACGGGCACCGTAGTGGTTTCTTCCATACGTGTTCCGTTTTGCCAAGTTTAGGACGGAAAATAATACTAACAAAATAATCCTAACAACCAACAGGATTCAGACAATCAAAAAACATAAGTTTGAAAATACATTTGATCTCACCAGAGCACATAAAATAATATAATCCTTTTATTATATTCAAAGGATATACAAAATATTAAAATAACATAATACAAATAGTATTAGTAATAATCATAATAATATTATTATGATTAGATAAATAAGATAATTTAAATGCAAAACTAAAACCAAAATGTAATTTGTTTTCTTAAACCACCAGTTGAAATTGTATACTAATGCAATATGCAGAAATGCAAGCAAATCTTTTTGCATATACGTTCCATACCAGATACCTGCCTTCATCAGAAATTCATATACAAATACATTATATTATAATACCAACATATATACTACATGTATATATTATCATATCTGAAACATATAATATGACACTGGTACATATTATAAACTACAGAATGGGACTCGATGTAGGTATCTGTTGGAAATCAATATATCGTCCCCTTAGTGCAATATATATGTATCAACAAACTTGTAAATTCATTATTATATATTGAGGCAAAAATAAATATGTTTTTATGTGCATGACAAGCTTTTATTTATAATCATATATTGATGACTCAGGGAAAATATTTTATTTTCTACTGTTTATGTCATTAAATAAAAGCTTGTTAAAAAAAATTATATACCTATTATTTTCTTCATTTAAGTTAAGTTTTTTTAAAGGTTTTAATCCAGTCATTGGGTTGTTTCTGCCTTACAAAAGGTCAAGGAGAGTTGTAATTTGGCAGAGTGTTACAGTTTGGTGTCCTAATTAATATTCCAAATTTGCGATCTTGAGCGACCACCGCTCGCGGCGCCATATTGGAAAAATGGTACCAAAAACCAGTTTTTCGAGAATATGTACACTCTAGCGTCATCTAGGTTGTAAATAGTCATTACAAAATTATAGAGCATGAAATTTCCTGCAATTTTTATGGGAAATATTTTTAGATCAGATAAAAAGTCTACGAGTTACAGCGAAGTCGAGCTCAGCAAATTTTTACAATTCGCAAAATTGCTACATTTTTTTGTAAGCGTATTCCATATGATACTGAATTCGGAAATAGCATTTATGTCATAGATGGTGGATATCTGCTACATAGATGGCATCGCAACGAATCGTTTGCATCGATCTGCACAAACTATGTTCAGTACGTGCAAAGGCATTATAGTTCCAACGCAGTCGTTGTTTTGACTATTTCTCCATACTGTAGACTTCGAGAAGAGTAAATTTTTTCAACAATTTTCCTTTGCCTGGCTTGCGGAGATAAATATTTAGATGCGATCTCGCCCGTGCTGTTAGCTGAACGAGAAGTTCTATATCTTCTCCTACTATGAATACCGAATCAAATAATGCGGACATACTGATCGCCGTGTTAACAATCAATGTGTCAGAATCTTCTGTAGCCTGTTTAACGGTAAAATTAGAATTTTTAAATTTGAGAAATGTATTGAAATAAAGCAAATTTTATTTGTTTCGTTTGAGAAAAATTTTTCTTACGAAACAGTTGGAAAGATCGACTCGTCCAAAAGTACGTCAGCGGAAGTTTGTTCTTTTCAACGACGAAGTCTTTCTGCACTCTTGATACTTGTGGTAGCTGCGTCAATTGGATACCCATCAAAAACAACGACTTCGTTGGGACCATAATGCCTTTGCACGTACTGAACATAGCTTGTGCATATCGATGCAAACGATTCGTTGCGATGCAATATGACTCTATGTAGCAGATATCCACAATCTATGACATAAATGCTATTTACGAATTCAGTATCGTATGGAATAGCCTTACAAAAAAATGTAGCGATTTTGCAAATTGTAAAAATTTGCTGAGCTTGACTTCGCTCTAACTCGTAGACTATTTATCTGATCAAAAAATGTTTCCTACAAAAGTTTCAGGAAATTTTATGCTCTATAATTTTTGTAATGACTATTTTCTATCTAGATGACGCTGAAGAGTAGATATTCTCGAAAAACTGTTTTTTGATACCATTCCTCCAATATGGTGGCGCGAGCAGCGGTCGCTCGAGGTCGCTAATTCGGAATATTAATTAGGATACCAAACTGTAACACTCTGCCAAATTAGAACTCTCCCTGAACTTTTGTAGCGAAAGCCGCCTTTTATGTCTTCATTGACTGGACAATTTGTGATGGAATGTAATTTTGTTTTTTAATTCTTGTTTCTTTAATTCTTTTTGGTTTTTCTACTCATATAGAAAAATTTCTGTGAAATGTACCACAGAATGCAAAGTATTTATATGCAACAAGATGGAAATTGAATCCACGGCCTCTGGCGCTCTGGCCCAACGCTCTGCCTTTGAGCTATCTGAGATGTTATGGTTATGGAATACATATGATATCATGATGAATAATACTATCTTGATGTCTATGTATTGTTAATTTGTTTATTTACTACAAACCACTTGTGCATTAA
The DNA here is from genome assembly GCA_963920215.1 of Nineta flava. Taxonomy (NCBI): domain Eukaryota; kingdom Metazoa; phylum Arthropoda; class Insecta; order Neuroptera; family Chrysopidae; genus Nineta; species Nineta flava. The sequence continues at coordinate 45,149,201 of OY986041.1, forward strand.
TCTCGACTTAGATTAACAATATACATGTTCCTGAGTGCTTCGAAAAGTATCACACACTGAAGGACTATTAGTTTATTTTTATTTTACACTGTAATATATATATATATATATATATATATATATATATATATATATATATATATATATATATATATATATATATATATATATTAATTATATACATATATAATTAATAAAATTATCTATTTTGCTGTTATGAAATTTTCTTTTAAATAATTATTTCAGGCACATAATTCAGTCAAATAAGTAACACTTTCCAGGAATTTTGTACTAAATTCTATGTAGTAACAATCTGTAACATATTATTCAATTGTATGCGAAATAGATATTAATATTAAACTAAATATATATATATACAATTATATGGTATCGTATTACGTTTTAGAAGGAATATCATAGACAGATAGATAAAGATGAATGTATATATGATAATGCTCTAATACATAGTGAGTGAGAAGAGAATTAAATTTTAGTTAATCACAAAAATAAGAAATCAATAAATAAACATGACCTATTACAAATGATTTACCAAATACAGTATCGACACAGACACACACAGTCGACTTATGGCAAAATCATTCAGTTTTTCAAAATATATTTTGACCAAAAGTTCCTTATAAAAAACACTAAAACAATTTTGTTCACAACATCACCAGTCCAAGTAGCCGAGTGGTCTAAAGCGTTATGTCTACGCAGTATGCAGTACTTGGAAACTGGGAGTTTGTGGGTTCGAATCCCGACATCGGCAGTTTGTCAATTATAAAAATAAAAAAAGGGCGGTTGATTGACTAAACTGTCGGCATGTGGACAAGAACGAAGTAACCGGCTATGCTTGAGAAGGTTTTCTGCAGTTTCCTTCACGAACTCCAGATGAATATCGGCATAGTTTCTATCATAGACGGCTTCAGCCGCATATCCTACCAATTCCTAGTCTACTCACAAATTCCTTCCACTCCACTCACATCCTCACATCTTAAGGCATCACAATGGACCTTATGGTCGAAGTGTAGCCGGTTCTATTTTTTTAACAAAAAATAGAACCGACGAAAGAAGAAAGTAACTGGAAAGCAAAAAATAAAAACTTTTATACAAAAAATTAAACCTTCGAAGAAAGAAAGAAACTGAAAAATCAAAAAAAACTAAGTCAATGTAAATACCTAAATAATTTTGAGTCGGCGCCAAAAAATCTCACATTTTGTAATATTTTGTTTGTTTGGCGCCGTGTCAAAATTATTTAGATATTTACATTGACTTAGTTTTTTTTGGTTTTTCAGTTCCTTTCTTTTTTCGAAGGTTTAATTTTTTGAATAAAAGTTTTTATTATTTGCTTTCCAGTTACTTTCTTCTTTCGTCGCTTCTATTTTTTGTTAAAAAGTTTTTATTCACATAACAATTTAAATTGGTTCTTATTTCTCAGATAATCACTCATATAACATTCATACCTGAACCTCCTCATTTTTCTTAAGCTTCGTTTTAGTTTTTGCCATTTCTGCTTACATTCAATGTCATACCACTTGTCTCTAAATTTATTTCTTTTGATGTTATTGTTTTTATTTCTATTTATATCTATTGTGGGGAAATATTTAAAATATATCTTTGATAGACGTCAGTCTTATTTATAAAAAATACCCTGGATTCTTGTCTGCACCAATTTTTTAATAACTTTTAGGTTTAATGTATTAATATGTAATTTCGATTTTCGTCACTTCTTTTTATATAAAATAATGTAATACTTTGATTTTATTTATTTATTTATTTTTTTCTTTTTTTATCTATTTGTTTATACAGATTTATTGTAATTTGATTTCCATATCAATAAATAATAATAATAATAACTATTTGACAAATATGATCATTGAAGATCATTAATTAAATATTGATCATTAATTAAATATTGAAATGAAAAAAGTAACTCACCCACCAAGTATCAAACCCTAGACCTCTGAATTTCTAGCTCAGTGTGCTTGCCCTGTTTATTTTGGTTTATGAACTGAAGTTCTGGCAAAACTATTCAGTTTATGAAAAAAAGTTTCAAACAAAAGTTTTTTTATTTGTTCTTAAGAAACATATTTTGCCTTCTTCTATCTCTTACTGTTTCAATTATGCATATCCTCTTACGGGGAGATGCATATTTCGTTTTCCCATATTCACGAACTTAGAACTCTACAACACACATATTATCATGTTTACGGCCAGACGGATGGACAGACAGAAAGATAGATGGGCGAATATGCGGAAAAAATATAATTGGCTCATTTTATGCACCGATATTAATTTATTTTTTTCTATCAATATTTTCAATCGTTACAAAGTCGGGACTAAACAGAATGTAAATGTAAACTGAACCGTGTATATATTATACATATATATATATATATATATATATATATATATATATATATATATATATATATATATATATATATATATATATATACCGAGTATAAAAACGTTTTTTCAACAATGTACACAACTTTCGATGGCGGTAGTTAAATTATGTATAATTATTATCATTAAATGCTTCATTCGATGCTAATTGAAAATAATTACTTCCATATATCCGGAATAGTGCTCATATATTGCTCACATATTGTTTACTGTGTACTTCTTTATATACATAATATTATTTAATTATAACATTTTCCTCGTATGAAGTAAATACAATGTATACGATCACATGCAACATTCAATCATTTTCTCACACACGTTATCATTACAATATACTCATATATGTGCCTACATACGCAGTTATTATAGTTATTAATACATGATAATAATTTACATATTATAATTCATTGTTAATTCAATTAACAATTATTAACTTAATTGAATTGAATTCATTCAGTTTGAACATATTTTATAGGTAATATTTATCCGATCAAAAACATAAATATAAAAAAGGGCCGTGTTTGCAGGGAGATACTTCATATAATAGTTGCTCCTTTAAAAGTGATGATATCCCATATAAGGGCCGAGCTATTCACTTCTTAAATAGCTCGGTAAACTATTCACCAAGAATATTAATGAGGGGTAAATTGATTAAATGTAAGAAAAACTTTATTGAAATTTATTTCGTAAGTTTTCCCTTAATATGTTTTTAAAGTTTTATAACTAGCAAGTTATTCTCTCATTTGTTTCAAATGTTTTAAAACTTGCCGCGTTATAAAATTTAAAAAACATACTAAGCAACCAAATTTTTTCTTACATTTAATCAGTTCAACCCTCATTATTTTTTTTGTTAAATAGTTTACCGAGCTATTTACTTCGTAACTAGCTCGGTCCTTATATGGGACCGGATGGGATACACGTTTTAAGGAATAACTATTATATCAAGTATCTCCCCGCAAACTCGGCCCTTTTTTACATTTATGTTTTTGATCGGATATGACTACTTTTTGCAAGGCTTAAATATACAAAAGCTTCAAACAAAACGCGTGACAAAACGCTTCACACAAAACGCGTTAAGTAACAATCTCTATTCCACCGCCGGAACTCAAGGCGGCCTTCGGCCTTGACCTCGCGTCATTCAGCGTCGAATGCAAGAAACCGCATCCTTCTAGCGTGTCTAGCAATGGGCTAGATTTTTATTTTAACAAAATTTCTTTCAAATATTAAAACTAAATCTTTTTTTTTTTTTTAAATACAAAAATTTGCAAAGTGGGCCTACGCTTATGAAACTCTAGAGTTTAGGTTTTCTGGGAAATAAGTGTGGTTTATAAGGAAAATTTTTTTTGCTTATTTTTTCGAAATAAGCAAAAACACACCGTTTTGGAGTTATTTAACTTTTTATGTAAAATTTTTCAGAAATTTAGAATGGTTCTAAAATTCACATGGCCTGAAAATTTTATCAGATGTATTTATGTTTTTATTTATATATGTATATTTTTTCGATATCTCTATTGGTTTACGAGATATTTCAAGTTTTAGGCCCAGGCAAAAATTTTTTTCACGTAATCATGCACCAAAAAAAATGTTTGTTTTTTAAAAACTTGTTATTTAAATATTTAAATAAATGCACTCTTATTGATACAATCTAAGTCATGGATGAAAATATTTATTTGAATTATTCTACCGAAATCACATATGCGATTTGCTAAAACTCTTATTTTGCCTAAGTAATAGCTTCCATATAGAAAACACTATAATTAGATAAAAAATGTAATTATTGGTGTCTTTTCCTATTTAAGACGATGTTTCGTTGGGAAAATTCAAGTTTTCCCATTTTTCTTATAAATTTCAAGACGCTATCTTCATTTTCCCCGTTGCAAAAACAAGTCACATTCTCTGATCCAATAAGAATCTAAGAATCCGTTAAAAATAAATCATTAATCAATTAAATATTCAATTATATATATATATATATATATATATATTTTTTTTTTTTTTTTAATTATTTATACTGTGTTTCTAACTGCTATGGTCATTTACACAGTTAAATGATAATATATATATATACATCTTATTTAGTAAATATTCTGAAAATTATTTTGTAGGATTTTCGTCATAAAGTATAAAGCCGAAAATTTTAACGTATGCATAAAATGTTATTTTATATTATGTTTTTTAAATGAATTTTTTTTCGTGTTTTGTTTCTTCAGTGTGTGTATACATTTTTATTGATCAATTAGATCAATAAATACTTTTGATGTATATTTTTATTCCGTAAATAAACTCAAAATTATTCTGTCGGCACTAGTACAGGAGTTTTTACACGAAGCATAATATCCATATTAAACATATGTATAAAATAAAATCTATTCATTTAATCAATTTTACGCCTGTCTATTAATATTCAAAATTTCTAATTTAATTAGGGTTTTTCATAGCCCACAAAGTTATTACACAATGCAACGATTTTTTCAAATGTCGAGTCTACCTAGTAGATTCGTCGACCATGATTAAATAAGCCGATTGATGTAGGACAAAATTATTGAATATTTTACTTAACAAATAGATTTTCTAAGTATTTAGTAATTAATTACAAAAATATAAATACGTTATAAAATATAAATTTCTAAATTTCTAATTCCTAAAATTTTCTACAAATTACCACTGTCGCGGTAACTTGACTCTCTTTATCCTTCAAAAGGAGTGCTGTAGAAACTATAACAGATACTAGTAAAGGTTTACTAAATCTATGGCAATTGCACTTTAGAAAAAAAATTAAATAAAACAAAATCTACTATTCAAACCTGAAATTAATTTGATTTGAAAAAAAAAGAATTTGAGTTTTAATTATTTTATTTATTTTTTATTTCCACAATTAAAATGGAGTTTCTATCTCATTTTATACAATAACGTACAACTGATTTTACTTGAACAAATTTGACTTTTAAACTGATTGTTAATCCAACAATGTTTAATATATTACTTTGATATTAAAAGAACAATGCCAATTTTACAAACTGATGGTTTTAATCCAACAATAGTTTACTTTAAACTAAATTGAATTCAAGAATAGTTTACTTTAAACTCATCAAACGTCAAATTTAAACTGATCTTAAACTGACAAAATGCCGCTGATTATATACCCATCATAGGCCTTTCTAGAAACATGGTTGTTGACACTTTAGAAAATATTGTTTTTGAAAACATATTTTTGTATAGATTTCTCTAGAACAAATTAGTTTCTCGACAACCATGGGCGCATTCAGAGGGACTGATAATTAATAAAACTTCTTAGAAATTGTATTGATTCTTCTGAAATGCGAACCAGTATGGTCGTGATGCCGTCTGTTAGAATGTCCATTTAATGCGCTCGCCCGATAGCAGATATTTCTCCAGTTGAACATTTTAGACACTTTATACTGGTTGTAAGCAAGCTTGCTGTTTTGAATTGTTTACATTTCTTTGGTATTTATGATTTTATAAAAATTATTTGACAAAATTTAGTTTGAATTTTTATAAATTGTATTTGCTTTCATAATTTATTTTTGATTGATGAAAAAAAAAATAATAATAATTTTTTTTAAATGAAAAAAAAATTAAAACGAGAACTTATTATTTTCATTTTGTAATCATATAAAAAAAAACTCCTTTATTAAGGAGAAAAATATTTTCTCTTAAAAACTTTCCTTAGAACTTTTCTTTAAATAATATTTTTCAATACATTATGTGTTAAGGTACAAAAAATTATTTTAATAATTATCAACACAACACCATTTTTTTGTAACAATAATATTATAGTTATTTTAGTTTATCTAGAGCACGGTAGTGCGTAAGGCCGAGATTTAAGGGAGACATTCGGACTTTTCACTACAGTGCTATTACTACACCTTAATTTAGCGTCGTTTTTTAGGTGCTGTATCTTTTGAACGAAAAGAGCTACAGTGTTGATATTTCGAATATAGATACTTTACGGAATTATAAGAAACAGTTTTTTCAATCAACGTCAACGAATTAACCGTTAAAAAGTTATTTCACTTCAAAAACGCAAAATTCGCGGGAACGCCTACAATTCTTGGTAACTAATAGATCAATATTCTTCGATACTTCCAGATATGCTGTAAAGTTGATATTTGGCATGTAGGTAACTGTAGTACCCAAACCGACGGGAAAATTGCGAAAACTGGAAATTTGTATCGGAAAAAAGGAAATTTTTACAATTTTCGTTTTAATTAAATTAGCATTAGAACGCATATATTTATCTTATTCGTTGATATTTTTATAGAGTCCTATCTGATTGGATGACACTTAGGTATTTTAATATTGATTGTATTAGACCATTTAAAACGAAACATCCATGTAGAAAACACAATGAACTATATTATCACTAAAAATTTCTTTAACCTATAGTAGTGAATTGGCTTGTTGTATACAGCAGTTGGCATATAGCATTTTAAAGTTAAGCAACGTTAGTTAAAATCAGTAGTTGGATGGGTAAACATTGTGTACAGATTTTTTTTTGTAATTTTGTAATAAACAATAATTTATATTCTCATTTTAACTGTTTTATTATATTTTGCATTGATCAATTATTTTATTTATTAACTTCAATTATTTGAGTGCAACCCCCCGGAAAATTGGAAAAACATTCTCCAAAATTACGTTCTTCTTTTTTATAAATGCTAGAAAGATAGAATTTTCACTAATCGACCCGAAATAACGTCAAATTAACAGAATATTTTGAAAAATTTCATTACCTATATCGCAACCACAACGAAAATGGGGAAAACATCCCTAAAACTGACCTTTTCACTTCTATTCATGATAGAAAGATCGTGTTTTTTCCATTCGACGTGGAACAGGTTCAACCTAACAGAATTATTTGAAAAAAGTAAATTTTTCCATCACAACCCTTCGCAATCGGGAAAAACACCCGTAAAACAACCCCTTTCCTTCTTTTCATGCTAGAAAGATGAGATTTTTTGCATTTGACACTAAATAGTTACAAATTAGTAAGTTTATTCGAAAAAATTAAAATTTTTCATTACAACCTCCCGGAAAATCGAAAAACACCCCCCAAAATTACGTTTTTCAGTTCTTTACATACTGAAATGATGGAATTTTCACCAATTGACCCGAAATAAAGTCAAGTTAACAGAATAATAATAATAAATAATAATAATAATTCTTTATTTAGTAGACCGTTACAGAAACAGTATAAATTGCGTCAACTTCAGTTACTAATAATTAAAAATCAGAATTTAAAAATTCACTTAAATCATAATGACATCGAGCAATCAAATATTTGCGAAGTATTTTCTTAAATTTGATCATCGGTTGATCATTTATCTCACATGGTATTTTATTAAAGATTCTGATCATCAAATTCCTGCAGTTTTTATGGAAAACTGTGTATGCACTTTGGCATATGACCAATTTATTATTGTTCCGTGTGCTGTAGTCATGTGTACATTCATTCGACTTGAACAATGCAAAATTTTGTTTGACAAAGCATGCACATGAGTATATGCATGTCAACAACAGTCATTATGTTTAAGGCTCTGAAGTGAGGTTTGCATGTTTCCCTAGGTCCGATTCTAGCTATAATGCGGACACAGCATTTTTGAAATTTCAAGACTTTCGAAACGTCTTCCGAATTACCCCAAAATTCTAACCCAAATTTAAGATTTGAAGTAATATAACCGTGATATGCCGATAACACCACGTCCAGCGAAACAACTTTAGCTAAACATTGGAGCAGGTAGCAATACTTTGATATTTTTTTGAGTAAATAGCTTATATGGTCCTTGAGACAGTTGTCCAGCAGCAGGCCAAGAAATTTAACGTTTTTACTCATTGTTAAAGTATGGATGTCAGATATCGGAATTTCTAACAAACCTTCCCCAAATTTTCCAAACCTTATGATTTGAGTTTTGTCCATATTTAACTTTAAACAGTTCTCCCTACACCACTCACTCAGTTGGAAGACTGATCTATTTATAAGCATATTCATAGATTCAATGTCTTTCCCCGCATACAACAACGTAGTGTCATCAGCATATTGTAGCATAGTGTTGCATACAGCCCGTGGCAAGTCATTGACATACAGTATGAAGAGGGTAGGTCCCAGAAGAGAGCCTTGAGCCACTCCAGACTGTAAACTTCCAGTGTAAGAATTCCAGGAGCTATCACCATAATTGTAATGAACGAATTGTTTTTTATTTGTGGAGTATGACATAAAAAGATCCAATGGGGTACCTCTGATACCCAACCTCTCCAGTCTGTATCCCAAAATGTCTGTGTTCAGGCAATCAAAGGCCTTACTTAGGTCAAATAATGCCGCAATAGGAACTCGTTTTTGGTTCCAAGCTTTTAGTACAAAGTCCAGCATCTTAAACACTTGTAAGCTGATAGACCTTCCCCCAATAAACCCATGTTGTTGTTCAGCAAATAAACTATGTTTTTTGATGTAATCTATCAGTCTGTTCCGCATTAATCTTTCGAAAAGTTTTGAAAATGTCGAAAGGAGTGAAATAGGCCTATAGTTGCTCAACTCAGATTCGCTACCGTTTTTAAAAATTGGGACAACTTTAGCAATTTTAAGACTATCAGGAAACTCGCCTCTAACGAAACAGCGATTTATAATTTTTGTTAGGGGTTAGCTAATATTCTGGGCACTATGTCTAACCACATAAGCTGGTATGTCATCCCATCCTACGGACTTTTTCTGTTTCAATGTACAACATGCATTATAGACCTCAAGGTCACTACAGGGAAACAGAAACATACCTTCTGTAACCTTGGCTGAGGCGTGATCGTGTTTGAAAATTGGGTCACCGATATCCAAATCTCCAACAATATTCGGAAAATACTCATTGAAGGCGTTAGCTATATCAATTTTGTTTTCAATCATCTGACCATTGCAGTCAAACACAATGTCCTTTATTGGATTATTCCTGTCAGAATCCTTAAAGTGGTGTATGGCCTTCCATATTTTATTGCTCGATGTCGCGAAAATATTTTTGAAAAAACTATTTTTTGCAAATTTAACCTTTTTCTTCAATTCTATGCATAATTGCTTGTACTGCAGCTCGACCTCCGTGATAAGTGTATTATTTCGCTTCAATTGCATTAGATATACATGCATGTTTCGTTTTCTTACTGATAGTTCTTTAATTTCAGTTGTTATCCATGTTTCACTTTTATTTTTGTTAATTAAAACAGTCCTTTTAGGAAAGCATACATCAAAGTAATATTTAAAAATTTCGTGAAACTGTGAAAAAATGTTCGAAATACTTTCATCAAAGCAGATCGAGCTCCAGTCTTCATTTTTAAGATACTCATTGAACAAGAATACTTGGTCATCTGAGTAGGATCTTTTCGTTATTTTTTTAATATTTTTTTTACGTCGATCTTTCATTGAACAAACACTTATAGAAATATTAACGCAATCATGATCAGAAAAATCAACTGCCACTGTACCACTTATATAATTTTCACCACTATTTTCAATGATAATATTATCAATACATGTCTGAGAAGTTTCACTTATCCTAGTAGGATCTTTGATTGTATATACTAAGTTGAAATTATCCAACAGATCACAGAACAATTTTTTTTTTGGGTCATTTTTTAAAATATCAATATTAAAATCAGCTAAAATAAAAAATTTATATCTAAGTTTAAAAACAATTAAAATTACTTCCTCAAAAAATAATAAAAATTCGTTTATATCACAGTCCGGTGTTTTGTAAACAACAATAATGATGACATGTAATTCATCGCACTTGATACCGCAGCACTCAAAATTTTTTTCTTGAGATAAAATATGGAATTCCTTGACTTCGTCTACGATGTAGCCGATTTTTGAAAAAATGCAGACACCACCACGTCCATGCTCACTTCTACAATATGAACTTGAAAGTCAAAAATTTCCAATCTTCAGGTATTGGATTTCATCTGGAGCTGCCCAGTGTTCAGACAAGCAGAGAAAATCAACATTTTCATCTTCAACTAATAATTCTAATTCAGAAGTTTTATTCTTCATACCTTGTATGTTCAAATGAAGGATTTTAACTTGCTTCTGAGAATCAGCTGCTTCATTCAAGTTTTGGGTAGGCGGGCTTTCGCAGAAAAAACCGATCTATTGCCACCCCTTTCTCCCAGAAATCAGGGTTGAGAATTTCATTAGCAGATGTTTCGGGTACAGTCAGCTTGAATGAAGCATAGTTCCCCCTGGCGTTTAAAGTTTCACACTTCATTTTAATGTCAGCTAAAGTTTTCCGAATATAGTTAGATATGTTTTCTTCCGTTGTACTGGGATGAAGTTTCCAAATGTGGATGAAAGTTTCGTTTTCCGCAACAGTTAGGCCAGTATTGGTTTTATTGCCAATTATGATAGAATAGGGTAAAAAATACTTTAAAAAATTTCATTTCCTACATCGCAACCCCCCTCCCCCTCCCGAAAATAAGGAAAACAACCGTAAAATTGCCATTTCACTTCAATTCTAGTTAGAGAGATGGGATTTTCTTTTTAAAGTCAAATTAATAGATTACTTTAAAAAATTTTATTATCTACATCGGAAACCTCCGAAAATGGGAAAACCCCCTTAAACTGCCTTTTTCACTTCTATTAATGTTAGAAAGATCAAAAATTAATGAGGGGTAAATTGATTAAATGTAAGAAAAAATTTTGTTGAAATTTATTTCATAAGTTTTCCCTTAGTATGTTTTTAAAATTTTATATAACGCGGCAAGTTTTTTTTTCTGATGATTTCAAATATTTTAAAACTTGCCGCGTTATAAAATTTTAAAAACATACTAATGGAAAACTTATGAAATAAATTTCAACAAAATTTTTTCTTACATTTAATCAATTTACCCCTCATTAATTTTTTTAGTTAATAGTTTACCGAGCTATTTACTTTGTAAATAGCTCGGCTCTTTAATGGGATATCATCACTTTTCAAAGAGCAACTATTATCTGAAGTCTAGAGCTATTTACTTTGTAAATAGCTCGGTCCTTTCTTCCATATCATCACTTTTTAAGAAGGAACTATTATGTAAAGTCTAGAGCTATTTACTTTGTAAATAGCTCGGTCCTTACTCTCATATCATCACTTTTTAAGAAGGAACTATTACATTAAGGATTTTCCCGAAAACTCGGCCCTTTCTTACATTTATGTTTTTGGTCGGATAATATTCACAATTAAATAAATAGAATAAATTGCTTTATAAAATCACTTATATTTATAATTTTAAAAAAATTGTACCCAAACTCAAAGATAACCGCGGTTTGAAGTTTATAACACATAAGCTGCACAGAAATCTTTAAAAGCTTTCTTGAAAATAACTGACTAATGTGCTTTCTTACTTTTGCAATCGATGACACTTAGAGGGTACCACAATCCTATACTGATAGATAGTCCCATACCGAAATCAATTTCCCAAGTCATACCGTCCCCTTGTTAGTGCTTCCATTATCTTTTTCACATTTTAATTTATAACATCCTGTATTTACTTAATACATTTCTAACTATTTGTATAAAGATCTAGTCAGTCATAAAATAAAATACTTAACCCCTGTGCTTTCGACTAACTAAAATACAGTTTTATTAATATTTTTGTTTAATTATATGAGAACTATAAATGAATCAGGGTGCGGGTGCATTCCCATCATACCCATCCCGTTATAAATTTTATTATTTAATTAAAACACTGTTAATATTAGATATGCCACAACATGCACATATTGTAAAAATATTAAATAACTTTCAAATTTCTATCAAATTTAATTACATATAAATTTTAATTTCAGTTTGGTGGAAGCGGTGGTGAAATACGAGTAGTTAAATTAATTTTTTATTTGTAAAAAAAATGTATATACACAAACCCTTTTATTGTTAGGTAACGCAATAATAAACACAAAATAATGAGTCTTGAAGATCGATATTTTTGATGGCGCAATCCAATTAATTTAATAGAAATGAAGGGCGAAAAATCAACCGCATCCGTCAAAAAAACCAGATCGCCAAAAAATTGGGATAATCCAGATTATTTTCATTTAAATTGGACACGTTTTTCTCAAATACTTTCTATACTTCATACTCAGTGTATATTGTGTTTTCACATGCTTTTATTTCACATGTATGTTAAAAAATTTATGTTTTCACTAGTTCTAATTGACCTTGCAAATTTTCCCACGTGTGTATGTCACGTGAGAATGAAATACAGTATATGTAAGATCGTTCAATGTATATGAAAAAACAAAAATATTCGCTGAAATAGAAATTTGGTAAAAGTGTTGATAAATATCAAAGTAGCTGAAGCCGTAGAAAATTCAGTTGAGTTTTTTAATCTTAAAATAAAAATAAAATTTTTTTTTACTTTTATGTAATAGACTATAAAGTAGAAAATAATTTATATATGGCTGTGGGAAATATCCATGTTATATATATAATATATATAATTCTTCTGTCTGTGTTTATGTGACTGAACTCCTCCTAAACGGCTGGACCGATTTTGATGAAATTTTTTGTGTGTGTTTCAGTGGATTCGAGAATGAGATTCGCAATTCAGTCCAAAAAAAAAATTCTTAATTTCAAAAAAAGTTTAAAATTTTAAAATTTAAGACGTGTATACAGGACAACGTCTGTCGGGACCGCTAGTATATATATATATATATATATATATATATATATATATATATATATATATATATATATATATTTAAATTTTTCAAATCACCTACGGCATCAATCAAGGATATTTTCCACAGCCCGATTTTACCCATTCACGAACTCGACCTCACTTTTCAGCTCCAGAACACACACACACACACAATTTCAGATCGTTATCTATTTTCGGTTTGACTTATCGTGTTGACGGACAGATGGCGGACGCATCTGCGGAATGGACAAATTTTATCAATTCTTTATAATAACTTATTTGTAAGAATAATTATATCAAAATTTAAATAATTAGACAACTCTGTTGACAAAAAGAATATATTAAATTAACTTACTAATGCACTTGAAACATCAACGAGACACTTTTTTTTAAAATGACATCATAATTTAATTGCATCTATTGCATCATTTGATAAGAAAATGATGAAGAAATATGAGAGTGAGATAAGACAGAAAACAAACTCATTTTCAAGCTTCACTGTACTGAATTATGATTTCCACAGACAGTTAAAAGTTCATTCACAAAATGAATCTTAACAACATAGATGATAATAATTATATTATATATGAAAATATAAGTTGTTCAAAAAATACAGTAACTACTTTTTTATCCTTCTCATAGTAGAAATTCAAAATGTGAAAGAAAATTTTCCTCAATGAGTTTATTAACTTTGGTTCATTTTATGAAATCTGATTATCCTTTTACAGATTTCCCATAAGTCCCACCAACTGTTATTGTTTTTTCATATATAACACAAAATTTGGCATATCTCCCTTAATATTCGAAAAGTTAAAAAATTTATAAATAGTAAAGTTGTAGTCAATTAGTTTTACTGTAATTTTGTTTCTTATCATTTTTTCTGTTACACTAATATTTACAGAAATATTTAAAATGTAAGATTGAATGTTTAAGTTCTAAATATCTCTGTACACAATATAGTTTGAGAAAAATGATAAGGTAATGAATTGAACAAGCTTGATTTTCTACAACTTTACTTTATATACATTTTTTGATTGTTCTCTATACCCTCTTTCCCTTTGACATATGCCATTTAGTAATAAAATTGGCCTTGCAAATACTAAAATCATATAAGATATAATATTTCACTTTGATCACACTAAAATTATAACCGCAAGAGAGTGTTTATGTATTCTAAGGAAATTATGTATTTTATTCGAATTTTTTATTTTATTTTGTAATTCTCTGTTCTCAACTGTCCTATCTATGGTTTTTTAATTGTTTTAATTACCATAGATTGCTAGGTTAATACCGGAATGTTACTCAACAAAAGGCTTTATATAGTGGGGAAAAAGAATCAATACATTTATTATTATTTTTAATTAATACACATTCGTTTTTTTAGAAGAGAAATAATAAATCTTGCTGTGCATTGGCACAATTTAAATGTAATAGTCTGATTCTAGACTTCAAAGATGTATTATAAATATACGAACCTCTTGGAACACTTGACGACTTGTCATTTAGTTTGCTTAGATAGTTGATCATACGTACATTTGGGTACACTCGATATAAAAACCAATAAATGAAAGGACTCTTTCTTTTCTATACATATGTATGCGCACACACACACATATATGTATATATATATATATATATATATATATATATATATATATATATATATATATATATATATATATATATATGTATATATATATATATGTATACATATATATATATATATATATATTTATATATATAAATAAATATATATATATATATATATATATATATATATATATATATAATGAGCATACTGTGACGTGAAGAAGAATCACAAGTGTGCTTGACTGAACACCAAGAGTGCTAGCAGTCTTGCCTACGTCGTACCCTCTTCGCATACAATTTCACAGTTTTCTTTCTATTTATATAATAATATAGAAGAAGAAAGTTAGTAAGTGATATACCTCTGTATATTTTTTGGTAGATCTGTCTTATTAAACATCATCACATTTATACAGAATGATTGAAAAATCTCTACATAACTGTAACAGTTCTTGATTTGATTTCAATGTAATTCCTTCCTGTAAGAAAATTCACTTGGTCTGTGTTGCTTCTACGTTATGAAATTTTTCACAAACTTTATTATGTCTTTTACTATCTAACTATTTTTATACCCAGTATATTTGTTAATAATATACAAGGTATATTAAGTTTAGTTCCGACTTTGGAACGCATGAAAATATTGATCGCAGAAAAAAATTTTTGTTATAGGTGTTCATAAAATTACCTGATTAGTCCATTTCCGCATGACCGTCCGTCTGTCTGTCTGTCCGTGAAGCCGATAACTCAAAAACGAAAAGAGATAACTTTGAATTTGAAGAAGTGTTCAAACATTGATATACAAACTCAGTACATACTGGGTATTCAAACAACTAACTCAGTTAGTTGTTACATATTACTTGGTTTTTTTTTACATTTTTAATACTCTAATAGTAGATTATTTGATATAAGCAAATAAAACGACGAGTCACTACAAATTGTTCAAAACTGAACCCCCAGATAAAGTTTTGAAGAGTATTTTATTAAGGTGTAGATATGTCACTGAATATATTTTGGGCTTCTGCCCAGATCTGCCGTTTATTCCGTCACGCGCATTCTGATTGCATATAATAAAAACATATTAACAGACTGATGTTAGTCCGTTTTTTAGGATACTGATGGCAATTTATACCAAAATTTCAAATATGACAAATATTGTAAACTTTTGTCGCTAAAATATTATATGGCTTACTTGAACATAGATAATTGGGTCAAAATGAATAAACATTATATTAAGTTTGTAGAAATATACAAAGATAATCTGAGAGAAAGACTAAATAAAGAAGAATTTATGGACTTTAAATCAATGTTTATTTAACCCTTTTTTATTTTACCCTCATAATTAAATAATAATTTATGAGTTTGTTGGTAGTCACAAAGGACTATATGCACTGTAAAACGCAGGTATCTTAGATCGACCATAGAATCAAGTATATTACAAGTTCAACAAAATACGTACTGTACATATAATACTCATTTATGTCTTGGTCCTGATGCTTCCCAGTAATAACATCCATATCAACCATATAATCGACACTAGCCGTCATTGAAGTTTTCATTTCGAAACAGCGGTGTGAAGCATACACTCAATTAATATGCTCGGATCAAAATAATCAAAATAGTTTCAATAAAAAGTTTTCGTTTTAATACTATCTGCTTAAATCTCCCAGTATCCATCAGTAAAACTATGAAACAGTTTAGTCAAAGCTAAATTTCGTAACAATAAATAATGCAAGGGTTTTGTTTTTTTTATTAATTGTGGGATATTCTAAATGGATAAAGTTTTCTGTACATGCATGTGATGCACTATTAAAATAAAGCTTTAACGTTCAACTTGAGCTTATGTATGCAATGTATAATAAAATTAGATTAACTTACCAATCATCCAATATAAATTATAACATTCTTATGTGAAATTTACATATATCCATCCCAAACTTGAAATGCATAAGTACAGAGAAGGATAGATATAGCGTATATAAACACTAAAGATGAATGTGAATGTTTCTTCCGTCTGTGTTTATATGATAGAGAAGGTTTGTTAAATAAAGAAGTTAGAACTTATCCGGTTGAAAGATGAATTCCTTATAAGATAATTTTATAACACAATGTTGTCAAATATAAGAATGCTCTCATCTAATGCTAATCAAACATAGTAATAATTATGAAGATTATAGAAAACATAAATTCAAGAGAACTCTAGGATTTTTAAATAAAAAAATTATCCCAATTCCTAGATAAATGTTATTTATTATATGAATACGTATTTCGACAACGAAGTAGCCATCATCATTATAAATTAGTAAGTAATAATTACCGAGGAGATCTATTACTCGTTGCACTTATCCGGTTGAAAGATGAATTCCTTATAAGATAATTTTATAACACAATGTTGTCAAATGTAAGAATGCCCTCATCTAATGCTAATCATACATAGAAATATGAAGATTATATAAAACATAAACTCAAAAGAACTCTAGGTTTTTTAAATACAAAAATTGTCCAAATTCCTAGATAATTGTTATTTATTATATGAATACGTATTTCGTCAACGAAGTAGCCATCATCATTATAAATTAGTAAGTAATAATTACCCAGGAGATCTATTAGAGGAGGAGGTAGATTGTAAATTGTGAGAGGTAGATTGTGAGGCCTTGGGATGTGAGGATGTGAGTGGAGTGGAAGGAATTTGTGAGTAGACTAGGAATTGGTAGGATATGCGGCTGCAGCCGACTTTGATAGGAACTATGCCGATATTCATCTGGAGTTCGTGAAGGAAACTGCAGAAAACCTTCTCAAGCATATCCGGTTACTTCATTCTTGTCCATACGCCGACAGTTTAGTCAATCAACCGCCCCTTTTTTTTTTATAATTGACAAACTGCCGATGTCGGGATTCGAACCCATAACCCCCCAATTTCCAAGTACTGCATACTGCGCAGACATGACACCTTAGACCGCTCGGCTAATTGGCTGGTCAGAAGATCTATTACTCGTTGCTAATTTCGTCCAAACTGGCAACAGGTGTAACAATCACAAAATTTTCGACGTATAACACATCCTCCGGAGACTATTTAAGAGCTATTTCATACTAGTGGTGACAATTTTGTTTTCGAAATACGTATATATACAATATAAAGGACCAAACTAATAACTGAAGCAATTTTGGAAACTATGTATAAATACAGTAATTAAAGGATTGACATGCTTGAGACTATTGGTGTCATTCTGCTGATAGAGTTACACCACTATCAGCAATTTTTCCTCTTTCGCCAGTTTCATGGACGATATAGCACTGATAAACCGAGATGTGTTTTACCCGCAAAGTTTGGTATTCGATGTGCTTTTGATATTTGAAAGGTCTAAATCTGTTTTAGTGGATTCTGAAGAAAGAACAGTTCTTCATTCGCTATTTATATTAGTAAAAAAAAAGTTATCATCAGTAAAGTTGTAGAGAGAATAATTTCGCTATAATTCATCCCCTGACTCTTTTTATAAGTAACTCGAATATTTACAATAATTTGCGAGTTTGTTCCAATAAATATCGATAATAATATTACAACTGCGATGTATTTTAATTAATTATCCAGTATTTCAAGCTTATTCTGAGATAATTACTTTATTCAGCTTCTATCTTTGAAATCTTGAATCAACTTGGAAAAATAGGTATTGAAAGATGTATGAAGATTATTGATATCATTATTTCATTAAAAAATTATTGATCCGTAATTTTTATACCCGGTATATGTAAGGTTAGTTCGTGAATGGACAAAATCGAACCATGTTTGGACAAAATGGGCAAAACTGTCTAACTTTGAAGATGCAAGAGATAGAACAAATATGTAAAGAAAAAATGGTTTCTTTTTAAAAATAAACAACCTTTCTTATAAACTTTTTTACATAAATTCTGGATATATACCGGGTATTTGAGCAATTTACTCAGTTAGTTGTTATTTTCACTTGTTTTTTATATATAGTTTTTGTTTAAAATATGTATTTATTATTAAATTACCATTGTATAGAATTACACCTTACAGTTTAATCTCCGTATTTAATACATACAAAATCACGAAGAAACCTTTTAGGGCCACATCGAGAAAACATATGACATATTTGACAACAATGTAGATAAGATAAGATTTTGTTGGTAGTATTTCTTGTAAAATAGATAGTAGGTATCTCTTTTGATACACATACTAAGTGAATGAAAACACATATACACACAAAGAGAAGGTTAAGCGTCATGTAGAAAATCAACGAATGTTTGAAGCACCATACTCAAGCAAACTTAACACATTTAGGACACCTATGTATATATATATATATATATATATATATATATATATATATATATATATATATATATATATATATATATATATATATATATATATATATATATAAACCTTACTGTACGTCTCTATATCTAAGTAGAAGAAACGCAACCTAAAAATTCGCAAACCAAAATCCCTACCGTTTACAGAGAAATCTATTTACAACAATCGTATTTGGTTCGACATACCGTTTTACTGGATTACATAGTATCTTATTTTGACGCTTGTCTCTCTTTTTTATCGTATTTGAAACTCAGTTTCTATTGTTTTGTAAACTATGTCTCATAAGTCACAATTTCTAAAATTGGCATTCATAACTTACTTACAAACACTTCTAATGGCATGGCATTAATTTTATATGCATCGGAATGATCTTTACAAAATATATAGATAGAAGGATAGATATATCTTGAGGTCTATAAAGTATAGCACTTCAACCTTATGGTCCATTGTGCTTCCCCTTCTACTTCAGTCTGGTGAGATTCACTTCTCTCATAAGTTGGCCAGGAGCTTGCTTTTCAGGTCTTTCTGAAGGTTCTAAACTTAATTTAAAAAGTTATACTTCCTAAGTTTGATATTCGAATTACAAAAGCGTACATACTACATACATGGAAGTGATCTTCACTAAAATACATCATAATTTTAATGCACTTTACACCAAAACTAATTTGTGTTCTTATTGTGTGCTGCGGCTAAGTCTGCGTACAGAGAAAAATCTTTCTAAACTAATTACTTGGCTGTATATGAAGCAAAAAAACTTAGGTGGCTACTACCTACCTCTCCCCCTCCCCCTATTTTTTCCCAGGATTGAAGATGTCCGCCATTTTTCCGCTCCCATTCAGTTATAGTAAGCGTTTTAGTGAAAGCGGAATGATTTATTGAAAAAATTTTTTATTTATTGAAACCAATAGTCTAGAAATGTGACAACAAATATTTGATTTTAACACAAAATTAATGTTAACTCCCTTGAACTTAGCGGCGCACTTTTAGCGGTTCCCTCTCAAGCCCATCCAACAAATTTGTTGGTCTTTCTTCAATCTCTTCAATCAAGTTGAATCAAGCACTTTCAACTTGATTCAATTGAGACGAAGAAATTCCATGTTATTTATTAGATTATCAAATGTTAATTAATGAGAAATTTTATTCTATGTTATTTGTTTTGAGAATGCAACAGTATTAAAAAACACAAAATTAATTGCAGAATTCCATTTCCAAAAATATTTGCTATAATAGAATTAACTTTTCATATAAAATTTACTTCGTCTTTTATTAAACCAAGATGTAAAGAAGAAAAAAATGATTTCTCTAAGGATATATTTTAAAGTATTAAAAATTATTTTTCTAAGGATTTTTTTAGGGATCTGGGAGTCTGTTTGTTTCACATAATATGATTGAGCACTTTCAATAAATGTAATTCAATACATTTGCATAAAGTATACAATAAAAATATAAAAATAATTACATTCCATGTTTTTTCCAAAGTGTTTGTCTTATATTTTCATCAAAAAGAATAATGATTTGAAATGTCAAGGAAACTGTAACAAACCAACTTATAAACAATTTTATGCTGAACTTTTTTGTTTGAACATGTCTTCAATAAATCTTACCGTTTTACGTTGACAGACTGAGAGCGGGTGGCCATCTTGAATTCTGGGGAAACGTGAGGGGGTAGGATATGGCTACCCAAGTTTTTCTTTCTTCTTATACACCCAAGTAACTAGTTTAGAAAGAAATTTCTTTGTACGCACACAGAAGTGTTGTCAGCCAAAGTATTATTATTGCGAGTCATGACAAATAAAATAGAAAACATAGTTATGACGTAAAAAAACAAAACAACATCATAGCCGGACAGCATTTTCGTCCTTTCCTAACCGACGTGGAAATTTCCTCTAGTAGAAATTGGTGTGCACATTTAAGCAATTATGCTTAGCATCACATTTATTTAGCCTTCCTAAACCAAAAGTTACAGTAAATAAGTTAATGGATCTACTACATGCTACACTACAGTGTTCCGAATCTATGCCACAAGCAAGGAATAAATGCGATCTATTTTCTTCATATTTTGAAAAAATGTATAAAGACGATGCGGTTTTATGTTGCTCTAAACAGCTTTAACTGTAATGTTAAAAATATAGAGAAACCGTCTAGATTGTGCATCAAGCGCAACGAACGCGATTTACCACCTTTTTATAAAACACACACACTAAACTATACTCACTTACTCAGTCAGTCACTAATGAAAGAAAAAGTTTTCATATAAATTTATAAGAAGACTTCGTTTTGTTGTTGTTCATCTTATTAAATGAAAACTTTACAAATTATATTATTATTTACAATTATTTATTTATTTTATTTTATATTTGGATTTTTTTTTACTTTATTTTATGTATAGAAGAAAACTTCTATTACCAAACCATCAACGATGGTTTGATGATTTTATTTATTTATTATATGGTTTTTAGTTCTTTGTTAGCTTTATCATGTTGCTTTTTTAATTTTGAAAGTGGTTACTTTATTACGAATATCTTTTTGAAACTATATATTAATCATTGATATTTTTATAATATACCAAGAGCTCGCTGCAAAAAACCTAGCCAATCATGTAACAAAAAGAAATGTTTTTGACATGTTATATGGTCTTTCATCGGAAAACGTTTTGGACCGCAACTGTAACAATCGAGTAACAGCTAGAAACAACAACCAATTTCCCTATTAGAAAAAACGGATTTCAAAATTTCACAATCTTTTTACAGGGATTCGTTGTAATTCGTATGATATAAAGTGTACAAAAAAAAATATTTATCCTAAAGAATGTTCAAAATTTTGTTGGCTTCAAGAATTGAAAGTAAAAGAAAAATTGTTGAAACACATTTGATATAAAGTAATGGTAAGAGTGTGAATGTGGAAATAGGTAACTTCAATCTTAAATTCAATCCTGGGTCCGCCAATCGATTTATTTTACCACGTTCAGATGTTCAATAGACGGGGATTTAGAGCTTGACCTAAGAATTGTTGAAATATTTAAAAAAAGAAGCAAATGTATTAAAAATATATTTGAAATTTTATTCAATTATAAATACCAATATATTTATTGTCACGAGGAATTTACAATTCATAACTTTATTTCCAAAGGTTAAATATGAAAAAATAATTAACAAACATCAAATAATTAAGATATAAATAAAAAATGCAATGTAATTAATTGAATTCTATTTAATATAATATATAAAAAAAATTTAGTTATATTTAATAATATTTGGCCATTAGGGTTGATATTTGTTATTATTATAAAACATAATAATGACGTTCAGATATTACCAAAAACGTTAAATATATGTCATATATGTTTATAATTATAATTTGAACTTGACAATGTGATTCTTAACCAAAGTTTTTGGTGAAATACACCGTAATTAAAACTAATAAATTGTTTCTTTGGAAAATAAATAATTTGGAAATAATGATTAATGGAATTAAAATTTAACAATTTGATAAACAATATATATACAAATTCTAATAATAATAATAAAATACAAGAATAAATACAAGTTATGTGAATTGATTGTAAGTAAAAATCCCTTAAACTCGGCCTTGCGCACTACCGTGCTCTAGATAAAAATAATAATACTTGGATGTATTACAAAATATGAATAATTTAGGTATTCCGGGCCATTAAATTAAACGAAGATTGCAATGATTTTTTCCAAAATAACCATCCAAACAAAAGTTTTTTCAAAACCAATACGTTTATTACAAATGTATAAAAAAATGTATAAAAAAATTACCAAACGTATCGTGCAAAATTATTTAAAAAAAGTTTACCTTTTAAAATATTTAAAAAAAAAAACGTTTAACAAAAAAAGATGAATTAAAAAGTCCCTAAATTCAAGCAATAGGGCTTCCGTCATCAAGCGATTGTATATTAAATAAAGCACACACCAAATCAATATTCAAATTAATAAATTTTTCCATTTTATATTTTTCCAAAAAAAATTTATTTCAAAATTATTATCGAACAAAACAAACGATGTGCATGACTCCAAAGTGAGATGTGAAAGAGCCGTTTCGATGTGTATCATTCAAGGTGAAACAGAGAACAATGTTCATTGCTTCAAGTCCCTGTTTTCATTTTTAACCCGACTTCAAAAAAGGAGGATGGTTCTCAATTCGTCTGTATTTTTTTTTTTTTTTTTTTTTTTTTTTTTTTATGTGTGTCACCTCAGAACTCCAACATTTATGAACCGATTTTGAATTTTTTTTTTTTGTTTTAAAGGGTTTGGTTTCCCATTGGTCCCATTGGCACCAAATCGCATTCTGATGAGGGGATCCCCGGAAAATCGAGGAAAATCCTCATTTTATATGTGATAACCGATTTTTGCGAAATTTTTTTTTTTTTTTGAAAGGGTATTCTCATTCATAATGGGAAAATAAGAAAATTTTTTTAAAAACCGACTTCAAAAAATTTTTTTACAAAAAATAAACCGACCCCAAAAAAAAAAATTTTTACAAAAAAAAAACAAAATGCATGTAAATAAAATTGAAAATCTGTTATAAAAAAATGCTCTTAAAATTAAAAAAAAAAAAAAAACGGGTAAAAAAAAAATGTTTTACAAAAAAAATCCGACCCCAAAAAAAAAAATTTTTACAAAAAAAAACAAAATGCATGTAAATAAAATTGAAAATCTGTTATAAAAAAATGCTCTTAAAATTTAAAACAAAAAAAAAAACGGGTAAAAAAAAATGTGTTATAAAAAAATTCACTAAAAATTAGTCGTTTAAGTTGGTCTACCCATATTTAGATAAATAAAACTAGTTATAGAACTTTAGAGTCACTAAAAAGCGAGAAATAAACTATATTTTGACAAAATGGAAACCCGACTTCAAAAATAAAATATTCTATAACAAAAAATGCACTAAAAAGTAAAAAAATAATTGCATATTCTTGTGCCTTTAGTTCACCTAAGCAAAAATTTTTAAATATATATGTACAATTATTGTTATTTTTGGAGGCGGTGTCAAAAAATTATGTGAATTTCTCTATGCTGACACCGCCTCCAAAAATAACAATAATTGTACATATATATTTAAAAATTTTTGCTTAGGTGAACTAAAGGCACAAGAATATGCAATTATTTTTTTACTTTTTAGTGCATTTTTTGTTATAGAATATTTTATTTTTGAAGTCGGGTTTCCATTTTGTCAAAATATAGTTTATGTATATTTTTAAAGTAAACAAAAATTGTTTACTTTTAAACTATTATCGGAGTAATTAAAAAAAACTCATTATGTAATAATTCAATAAACTTGTACAATTTTTAAAAAGACGCATTTTTTTAAATAAATAAAAATGCACATTCAGTATTGCAAAGTATTGCCTTTTTCTGGACCATTTTATTATCCAATGTTAGAAATATTCAAGCTAACCTATATCAACGCCGTTTCGACACTAAATTCTTCAAGATAACGGCTGAACAGTATTTTATAACTATGCTTGTACAATAACTTTTGAAACTAGTTTTGAAGGTTATTAACACCAAAGTATATTAACTGTATCTCGTGACTTTTCTTTACTTACTTCATCGGTCCTCTGAATCCGGAGTTGTTGAGGTTTGGCAGAGAGCTTTCTATCTTTGCTTCTGTCCACACAATGTCTCGCGAGTTTATGCTTCTGAATATTAGTTAAAAAATGATTACTTAATTAAAATTTCATGCATAATAATTCTAAGGAGTAATGTAACATTATATATAATTTCCAAAAATACATTTTTTTGCTTAAACAGTGCCTTATATTTATTTGGATATTAAAAATAAGGTACAAAAGCTCTATGTAGAACAAAATTTTTAGTACCTTATATATTCGGGCGTTAGCTATACTTACAAAAGGGTTTTTAAGTGAAACACAACACTTTAAACACGTGTATCTGGAAATCACATAGTTAATTTTTCTTTTTTAAACATTTTATTGATTTTTTTTTCGTCAAAATTTGTCTTTGAACGTGTGTCAATGCATAATTTCTCTTTGAACTTCAATAGATATTCTTATATAGCTTTCTATAGAATTGAAAAATTTCTTTTGTTCCAAGCCAAACCTTTCAGGGAATTCTTAAAAAGAGATTTTGCTCAATAAGCTGCGATGATGGTTGGGGAACTGCTATAATTACCATGAAGCCCTTACCGAATACAAAAGGTCTCTACGAAAGCCAAAATGGACTCATGGAGGAAGCTCTGTCATGATGTTGAAAACACATCTGAGGGAGCAAGACTCCATCGTATCCTGGCGAAGAAACCCACTGACACCATCGGGTCACTTCGTAAACCCGATGGTGAGTATACTAGCTCCGAGAAGGATACACTCGAGACACTGCTCCGGATTCATTTCCCGGATTCGGTGGCTGTGGACGGTGAAAACCCTTCTCAAGAGCAGCTTAGCCAGGGTCTCCCACCGACTGGCGAGGACTGGAGACGAGCGGCGATTACCATTAACCGCTGACTATTAATAAAGTCATTCGACCCCTACAAAGCACCGGGACCAGATGGGATATACCCAGTGCTTTTACAAAAAGGAGCAGAGCATCTTTTAACTCTGCTTGGTCATATATTCAGGGCAAGCCTGGCTACGGGTTATATCCCAACAGTATGGAAGCCAGTAAGAGTGACCTTCTTGCCAAAACCGGGGAGGCTTAACCACTCCACGTTAAAGGATTTTAGACCAATTAGTCTGTAATCGTGTTGACTGAAAACATTGGAACGACTAATAGAATTTCATTTGACTCAAGGGGGCATTGTCAAGAAATCCGCTTCATGCCAACCAACACGCGCATCAGGTGGGAAAATCCTGTAAATCAGCCCTCCACAACCTAATATACAGGATTCGCAAGGAAACAAACCACCTTGTGAGTTTTTCTTGAGAAAAAGGGGGCATTTGACAACGCTTCTTACAATTCCATGGTTGATTCTGCAGGTCGGCACGGAGTAGAAGACACCTTTTGCAGGTGGATAAAATCTATGCTGATAGGAAGAAGAATACAAACCTCCCTTTTTGGAGAGTTTGTTACTGTGAGAGCCACAAAGGGATGTCCGCAGGGTGGTGTCTTATCCCCACTTCTGTGGAGTCTGACAGTGAACAGCTTACTGAGGAACCTCAACCAAAATGGATACTACACACAGGGTTACTCGGACGACATTGTAATTCCAATCCAGGGACCCTGTGAACGCACAATCTCGGAGATTATGCAAAACGCTCTAAGAATCGCACAGGAATGGTGTATCCATCAGGAATTGAAAATAAACTCTGGTAAGACCGCACTAAATCCATTCACACGTAAAAAGAAGGTGGATAACATAAAACCATCAATCCTCTTCGGTGAAAGATTACAGATCACAAGGAACCCTCATCTGGAAAACATAACAAATAAGAGCAATTATTCTCTCATGGTTTGCAAGAAAGCATGTGGAAAAGTCTGGGGTCTAAAACCCAAAATGATCCACTGGCTCTACACAACAGTAGTCAGGCCCATTATAACCTATGCTGCTCTAGTGTGTTGGCCAAAAGTAAAGTAGATTACTGCATGCAAAAAGCTTTCCAGGATCCAGAGACTGGCCTGCTTGTGCATCACTGGATCCATGAGCAGTACACCTACAGCTGCCATGGAAGTCATACTGAGGCTGCCTCCGCTAAGCATTGTAATAATAGCGAAAGCGAGATCCAGTGCATATAGATTGTCTTGCAATAACATCTGGAATAATAAAAATCAGTTATCAATTATCTCAGACCCCGTCTTTGAAATAGACACAGATATACTTCCCAAGACATACTCCTTCTCAAAACCTTTCACTGTAGTATGTGATATAGGGCCATATGGTCGGAAGGAGAACCACCCTACCTCAGGAAAGGAATCGTCTGGTATACGGATCCAAAACTGAAAATGGGACCGGGGCGGGAATCTATGGTGAGAGACCAAAAGCAAACATAAGCCTCAACTTGGGGAAATATGCCACGGTCTTCCAAGCAGAAGTCTACGCCATACTGGCTTGCGTCCGTGAGAACCTACGTAGAGGCTACATAAACCAGAACGTATGTATTCTTTCGGACAGTCAAGCTGCTTTAAAAGCCTTGCCTGGAACTGAGAACTTCTGAAACTGGCAAAACGGAACAATGTTAAATTGATCTGGGTGCTGGGTCACAGTGGTTTCGAAAGAAACGAAAAAGCGGATACCTTGGGAAAATATGCCACGGTAATGGCATATATGAACCTTCGGGAGGACTTGATAAGCAAACTCCAGGCTATTGCCAACATATGGGAGAGGCGAGTCTCGTCAGACTGAGGTAGAAGGGGGAGCACAATGAACCATAAGGTCGAAGTGCAATAGTTTTATCCCGATATTAATCAATCAATCAATCAGCTGCGATGAAATCTCCATTTTAAAGTTGGATAAATAGCCCTAATTAAAGTTTGTATTCAATTTGTAATTTTAATTGCCCAAAGTTACTTTTTTTTTTGTTTGAGACAAAAAAATGGCATTACTCCTTAAAGACCATAAGTCGATAGCCCATAAATAGAAAAATTCATTTACATTTTTTAAATGTATATTATTTTTATAGCCATTGATAAGCTCTTAAAACGTGACAATAATGTCTTTACCTTGTGATATATATTAAAAGTTTGAAGCAAAAGAATAAATGCATCAATGAAAAAATCAATATGGATTACATTCGAGAACATTTATGAAAATGGAGAAGTCACTTGCTTACAATGCACCACCAAACAAGGTCAAACTAAATCCTGTTTGTCTTTAAAGTTGAAAGCTCTTATCACATTTTCTAGTTGTTGTTCTAAATAATAAATATATTGTCTGATATAAGTACATTAAATATAAAAATTGTGTATAAAATAAAGTTTATTCTACAATTGAATTGATTAGTTTGTTGGGTTAGCGAAGAAGAATATTTATCATCATTAAAAAACTTGGAAAACATTTATAGAGAAAAATGATAAAAATAAAAATATATGTACATTGTATGTATTGTTGATTTTTTCGTATTTGATCATTCCAAAGCTTCCGAAGTTTTCAAGAAAAATTCGAGGCCCTACCGATTTTTTTCGGAAATAATCTAGATTCTTCCACATTCATTAAGTATGTATTCCGAAAAATGTTTCCATCTTTTAATTCCATTATAACGTAAGTTATATAAAATTATATTTATCTACCCAGCTTATTCAAATATTCAACCGGTATAACATTTAGGATATACAATTATTTAATGAACATAGCTAACGTCTACTACCAACTAACTACCGTCTAACTAACGTCCTTAAGTTTAGGTTGGTGAGATAAAATCATAAGTTCAATAATCGAAAATATTTAATTTGTATTTTATTTTATCACTGGATTTTACAAAAATAAGCGTTTGGCTGACATCACCTTATTTTAATGGAAAGATGATCTTGATCCGATTCTAAATTTTTCCTGAATTCTGAATTTTTTTTAAAACCTATGTCCTTTTTAGCTACAATAATATATGATACAAAAAATATAACAAGGAAATAAAAATTAATTTTTGTATAAGATACTTGTCGTGCTAATAATTATAGAATGTTCCAAATATTCGCACACTTATTAAGAGTATTATTATTATACACTCACAATTTGAAAACGATTAACCGTGTCAACCTCAGAAAAACTTAATTGAATTTCGAATAATTAACATGGGGAGCAATGAAGACTACCCATTTTAAACAGTACTTCTACCAGTTTTTTAATTATAATAAAAAAACGACACTGAAGAATGTTTTAAAAAAATAGCTCAATAATTGTATTTGTTCTACGTATTTAAAAAAAACGAGAATTGTTAACCGTTTCATTGTTTAGTTACAACAACGCAAAGTGAAGCATTTTATAAATTAATATACGAGACGGCATGCTGAACAGATACAACTTGACAACACTGAACGTCACTATACGTTGTAAAATATCAAGCACAATATGTAAACAAACAGTATATCAACTGGCGGAATATAAGATATGTTGCCGGATTGCATCTAATAAAAATGTTAGGTCGTATTTGTATATACGTATAGACAAGTATCGTATGTGTTACGTGTTTACCGATACAGTCTTGGACAAAAATGATGGCTTATTATACTATACGTTCCGTCACTAAAATAAACATACAAATTTTTTTTATTCAAGTTTTGAACTCAAATGTAGAAAATTTTTTTTCCGAGTATCATCAATACGTGACTATAAATAAAACCTGGTGTGTTCAGATTTAAAAAGTTTGCCCTAAGCTTGTATTTATATATTGTATTTATTACATATTGATGATTCATGGAAAAAAATTAGATTTTCCACTTTTGAGTCTAACTATTAAATAAAAGCTTATTTTAAAGAAAATTTTATCCATATTATTATTTTCTACTTTTTTGTCGATTATGTAAAAAAAATTTTTATTTTTATTTTAAAACTATAAAACTTTAATTTCCCTTTGCTTCCACCAAATTTGTATTTCAGTGTCATGTTACTCATATGTGTGCACAATACGATAGTTGTAATTCAAAAATGCAATCAATGGTTTTTTTAAGAATACTTTTTCCATTCCTTAACGATGATTTTTGTAAACGATGCATATACTTAAACTGATGTGAATTTATAGGTAAAGTTTAGGCTAGGTGCTACAGTTTGTAAGAAATCGATTGTAATATTAATCAAGCCTTATAAAATTGGCTCAAATAATGATTGCAAGATTTGGTCTCAACTAAACATACCAACATGCAAAGTTACATAAAAGCTTGTAAAAGATTAATACAATCAAACAATAATGGTTACAACATCAGATTGGAATAATGTAAATATAAAAAGTAATATATGCTAGTTCTTGCGTACATACAAACACCCACTGGTAACACTTTGCACAATATATAGTGTGATCATTTGAAATGTTTCCACCTAAATATTTTTTTAAATATGCATTTTAGAAAAAAATGTTTCAAAGAAAAATTGCTTAGTTTAAAAATTGAGCCATATGCAAGAATTATATTTTTATTCCATGCGTCCGTGCTCTAGGGGTGTAACTTATCTTTTAAACGTTGCAAGATAGGGAACATCTTTAAATACAAAAAAATTATTTATCTCATAAAAACAAAAAACTTTTGTTTGAAACTTTTTTCATACATCCCATAATTTTAGTGTAAATATGGCGTAAATTTTGTATATAAACCATAAATATTAGACACATGAAATTTTTTTATGAACGAACAATATAAGAACTCATAATAATGACTTTTGTTTGAAATTTGTTTCATGAAACCAATATTTCTGGCGTATATACAAAATTAACGCTATATATTTACGCCATATTTTCACCAAAACTATATGAGATGACTGAAAAAAAAGTTTCAAAAAAGTTTTTTTTTTATAAGATATACATTTTTTTCAATTTAAAGATGTTCCCACCTCATCGTTTAAAAGATGAGTTATACAACACGGTTACGGTTGCATAGAACAAAAACATAATTATAGCATTATATTTCCTCCTTTGAATTTAGCTACATTTTTTTCTAAAATGCATATTTTAAAAATATTTTGGTGGAAACTTTTCAACTGAACGACCTATACACATCGTACTATTGGTCATAAAAGTACTATTCATTTATCAAAGTTATTTGGTTGATTTCTTCCTTATTAATTCGGTTTTTAGGAAAATGTTTCGGATAAAAAGTTGTTAGTATATTTATAATGAACAATTTTCATCCGAAGCATTTTTTCAAAAATCATATCAATTAAGCACAAATAAATTATAAAATTTTAAAAATGATCGCTACCTTTGTAGCCTTTTGTACTACGCGCGTTTATTCGTTGCCAATATCTTGTGTATGGAATAACATTTTTGTATGTCCATTAAGCTAGCAGAGCAACCTGAGCAGAACACAATTATAATTTTCTCATAATTAGACGCTAATTAAATGCTAACTAAATGTCCTAATTAAAAATTAAATGCTCTTTGTTGTATTGTGTTACCGCATACTCTGCTAGCTAAATGTTAAGCTAGCAGAGCAATCTTTAAAAAATTATTTATTATATTGTATTTAATATCAAATTATTAAGCTCATTAAATGCTAATTAAATGCTCTAATTAAAAATTTTATGCTCTTAGTTGCACTGTGTACCCGCATGCTCTGCTAGTTTAACCAGCAAAGCATGTTTAAAAAGTCAAATATTTATATTGTATTTAATATCAAACTATTAAGCTAATTAAATGCCCTAATTAAAAATTACCTGCTCTTTGTTATATCGTGTAACCGCATTTTACGATACAACTAGCAGAGCTTGCGGTTACTCGATACAACAAAGAGCAGTTAATTTTTAAGTAGGGCATTTAATTAGCTTAATATTTTGATATTAAATACAATTATTTAATTAGCATTTAATTAGCTTTATAATTTGATATTAAATACAATATAATTAATTGATATTTTAAACATTGCTCTGCTAGCTAAACATTAAGCTAGCGGAGCATGCGGTTACACGATTCAACAAAGAGCTGCTAATTTTTAATTTAAGCATTTACTTAGCATTGAATTAGCTTACTAATTTGATATTAAATACAATATAATTTATTTATTTTTAAGATATTACTCTGCTAGTTAACAATCAGCTAGCAGAGCATGCGGTAACACAATACAATAAAAAGCATTTAATTTTTAATTAGGGCATTCAATTAGCATTTAATTAGCGTCTAAATATGAGACAATTATATTTCTATTCTTCTCAAGTTACTCTGCATTACACAGTACAACAAAGAGCATTTAATTTTTAATTTTAACATTTAATTAGCTTACTAATTTGATATTAAATACAATAAAATTTATTTATTTTTTAAATATTACTCTGCTTGCTAACAATCAGCTAGCAGAGCATGCGGTAACACAATACAACAAAGAGCATTTAATTTTTAATTAGGGCATTTAATTAGCATTTAATTAGCGTCTAATTATGAGAAAATTATAATTGTGATCTGTTACACTGTTCAAGTTACTCTGCTAGCTTAATGGACATCATTTTTGTTGTATTACATGCACAACATACAAGCTAAACAAAATATGTCTCTTTTTTTTATTATAGTATTTTAAAGTCCGGTGAAAAATTAAATTCAATATCTCAATGTCACACAAACATAGGTGTTGTTGTGTCTCTCTATTCCATTGTGGGTCCTTTATTTAGTGGTCGAAGTGTGGATATGTTTGTTGTTCAGGGAATGTTGTAGTCAGGAATACTATTTTATTATTGTTAGTTGTAATATTTACTATACAAGCACAAGTAATCCAAGTTTCATATATTTTCTATGTCCAACAAAAACAAATGTGTGAACCATAAAATGATTGATTGTTTTTTCTTTCGTGTGACAAACACTTGACAAAATGTGGTAGTCATCAATTTTTGTGTGTTTTGACGTCAGAATATCCAATGCTCATTACCTACATATGTATTTAACTAAAAACTAATAGATTTTTTTTATTTGGAAGCTTCTGAATGTAACAAAAGAGGACTAACAAATCTTAAGGTAGTTGTCGTACGATACGCGTTGTCGATGTAATTAACTGAATTTTTGATAAAATATTCAAAACATAAGTATCTGTAACTTCGTTTAAAATTTCAAAATTATTTACCGTTTAGTTTTGACAAAAAATCGCTCTCAATAATTGTTCGATTAACATTACAGGTTTGTACAAAATTAATAAGTTTAACACACTTTTAATTTTTTTTTTTAAACGCAACGAGCGATTTGGATAAAAAAGTAGGACAATGTAAAATGGTATTATATTTTCATTTTGAAAAAAAAACATTATTGAACGTGTTTAATAATGTGTTTAATTATTATTATTATTATAACGTGTTTATTTATTGCAATAGATTATCGAAAAGTTTGACAATTTCATGGAATCCAAGCCAACAAGTAGGTATACGATTCAAGTCTAAAAATTATAGTATACAATCTCAGTCTATTCATATAACAGATGCGTATTCTGAGCTGAAACTTTTTAATACGATTACTACAAGACAACTACCTTAAAGAGGCTTTCACAATATGTGTAGAAAAAAATCTGATATTATATCATGGAATTGATATCATGTGATATCATGGAATTTAACATTGGAGTATAGTATATACACACATACCGGAATAGATGTTGAACTGAGCTTAAATTGAGCTTAATTTATTACTTTTACGAAAGAACGCTTGTCACAAAAGTTGTTCACATTTAAATCAGGAATAATTTTGTAGATTAAATTTTTGCTCAATGTTCTGGAGAATATTTCTAAAAACCAAATAAAATGACAAGAGTAACATGCTATTTCCGATTTGTAAATTTCAATCAAAATCTGGCAGTCTTAATGGTCAAAAATGGGACTATTGGTATCAAGAGACTTTAAAACGTACAGATAAATGTCAATATCGATTTACATCATCGAAATCAATACCTCTGTTTTCTACGTATATACAAGAAAAACTATGCTCAAAACTTTCATTAACTTTTCACAAGGCTATACCAGAATTTTTTACTGGTGAGCGAAGTGAAACAAATTTGGAGCTAGAGGTATAAAATTTGAAACTTAAATATTACAGCATTAGAGGATGCAAAAACCAGATGTTGATTGGATTTTGCAGATTAAGCTTTGCAAAAATTTAAATCACAAAATTTATCCCGACATGTATACATACTTTCGTTAAAATTAAATTTTCATATTTATTAAATAAAACAATTATTTGAAACTTTCGTAAGAATAGTTATATTTTTACTAGTTTCGAAATACCATACTGTTATCAGAAAACACATGACTGAAGATTATCATAATATACATTATGATGAAGGGGTGGTATTCTGTAACTAGTCAAATTAAAATTATTGTTACGAAAATCTCACATATTTATTTTATTAAATAATTTTAATGGATTTTCTTCAAGTAACGACCCATTCAAAACTCAATTTTGATAGTAAAAAGATCCCACTGTATGCGTGTAGTGGTATTCTACTACAATGTTAAGTTCAATGACATGTGCCATTTTTACCGAATTTCCTCCAAAGGAAATGCAGCTATTGTTTTTGTACAGACGATGGATTTTCGTAAAAATTTCTTCAAATGTCCATCGATCCTATATATATATATATATGTTTATGTGTCTAGTGGTTTTATTCCGATTGAATGACGACATTTGGTGTTTGAAGCACTTTTGGTATTTGAAAGGTCAAGTTCGTAATGGGTAAAATCAGACAATAGGGGGGGGGGAGGTTGGAGGGGTAGTTAAACACAAAATTTGGCATATCTCCCTTAATATTTGCAAAATTGAAAAATTTATAAAGAATAAAGTTGCAGGTAATTAGTTTTACTACAATTTTGTTTCTCATCTAAAATTCTAAATATCACTGTACACATTAGAGTTTGAGAAAAATGATAAAGTAATGAATAGTAGCAACCTTGATTTTCCACAACTTTGTTTCTTATACATTTTTCGATTGTTCTAATATTAAGAGAGGAGAGATATTTAATATTTTGTGTTGTTTTCTTTCTCTATGCCTCCATTCTCCTTGACCTATACCATTTAGTAATAAAATTGACCTTGCAAATACCAAAATCATATCAGATACGACAATTTATTTTGATCAGACTAAAACTTTTACCGCTAGAGAGTTATTTATGTATACTAAGGAAATTCGCTAAGTTGATGCAGCTCCTGCGTAACGAATTTTTCTTAAGCTCTGTATATAGATGTCGTGTGAGATTTTTTTGAATACAGTAAAGTCTTATTTTAAACGATAACCAAAACTCTAAGTTATGATTTTGTTTTAAATATATCAAAAACAAAATTTCCGATTCGAATGTTTACTTTTTTGTAACAATGACCAAATAAAATAACCTTCAAAGTAATTATGCATTTAAATATTTCTAAAAAAATTCGTCCACTAATAAAATTACCTAAAGTATGTAAACATAAAAATGTGGTACACCTTCTGTTCGTTGTTTGTACACAGTAAAAATAATTAGGAAAATTGATAATAAACGTAATTCATTCAACAAAGCGGCAGGAATAAATACGGCGAACCGATTGAATCATTTTCCTACTACGTGGCCTATTTGCAAGGAATGTCTATTCATCCAACTACAAATACACTTGAAAGAATTATTCTAAGGTTGACGCTAATTTATAAATTTGTAGGTTGAAAGTGATTATCACTTGGAAAAAAAATATATTTCATCGTTTTACTTCATGTAGTTTTTCCTCCATTCTGCCGAATTACGAACAAATTCCCTTATCACTTTCGGTAACTTGAAATAATCACTGATCTCTTTTGTTGCGATAATTGGGGTATAAGTTTTATTATTTGAATATACGTATATATTATAGTCCTTTGTGTAACTGACTTACTCATTTACTCACTGAATCACGTATACAAATTATAACCCACGCGGAGCCATGACCGAAGGCCGCCCCGGGGATCAAGGGGAAGGAGTTCCCTTGGGATCAGAGCAAGTATCTATAATGTCTGCAGAGTTCAATTTCAGTAGGTTCTCGGACTAAATGCTGTTCGCATGGATTCACTATTTAAACTTAGACAATTAGACCGTAAATACCTGCTATGATGATTGGATATAGACTTTATATACGAATGTCCATCACAATGGAACATATGACAGGAAAATTATTCGTATTATTTTATACCCATTACAAATAGTGTCATAATATTTTGAAACTGCATATTTATTATTTAAGTATTAACACACAATTTAACAAAATTTATTTTGTTAGTATAGTTGCCTATCGGTTAGATTATACCAATGGAAGTGACTAACGTTTACTTTATTTGAAATTTAAGTAATATGTCTGAACATTGAAAACGTTCTTTGACATCAAATGCTTGATATGAAAAATCATACTCCGTAGGTCGTGGTTTCGATTCCCATCCTAGATATGTATGATTTTTCTTATCAAGCATTTGATGTCAAAGAATGTTAATAACATACAATCTCAACTTTAAGTATTTTGCTTCAGTGCTATTCCTAATAGGTAATATCGACCATTTACCTGCTGTTGTTTGGTCCACTATTCTATTTTTTACAGTGTATGGTAGGTTCTGTTCGTTCTTTGATCGGTCGTTTCGGCACATAAAATAATAAAATTTATTATTTGTATATTTGTATATTTGTCGGTATATTATATATATAAAAGGCAACACAAAATACTGTACCAATTTATTTTAATATTTTGACGGATATAGTTTGTTCCCTTGACATTTTCCCCAGAAATGTGTTGTTTGTTGTGTGTATAATAAGTAACACAATTTTTGTGAAAGAGGAAAAAAACCCTTAATAATTTTAACGTAGGAATATGTATGTGACCAACTCGTAACCGTACACAAATTATTGAGTCTATGGTCCGTTTAAATAGTAAACACAGAGAAGAAGAACCTTGCTATCTATACAGATATTGTTATTTATTTACTAAACTTCTACATGGAATTTTTTTTATTTTTCGTTATATCATTTAATTTTCTTTTAGACATGGTCATAAATAAATGTATATCGGTAAAAATTTTATTTACTTTTTTATACAGTATGGAACCGAAAAAGTTGATATCATCGTAATCTGGTGTAAAATTGGAGAGTAAAAATGCATGTCAATTGTCGACTCAAAATTATTTAGGTATTTACATTGACTTAGTTAGACTAAAAAGTGGGGATCCCTTAGGGACGAAATTTTTTTTTCAAATTTTATGGTAATAAAAAAGGATTAATTGAAATCGGACTACTCTGTAAAAAGTTATGCGTTATCATAAATAAATAATAATATATACATATTGAATTGAGTACCTCCTTCTTTTCGTTGGTAAAAATATAGACTATTTTATAAAAGTACTACATACAAATATGATTTTGTAATCACGAGTAACTACAGATTTTTGAGCTAAAATTTTGGTAAAACATTTGACTAAAGGAACGTATTTTGTAATTAAATCAGTTTCAAAGATATGTGTTTTGCCACATTTTTATCTAGCGGAGGATGCATGAGCACGTCCGTGCTGTGACATTCATGCATCCGTATGCGCATGGTATTACCTATCTTTTAAACGGTGC
Organism: Nineta flava; assembly: GCA_963920215.1. Taxonomy (NCBI): domain Eukaryota; kingdom Metazoa; phylum Arthropoda; class Insecta; order Neuroptera; family Chrysopidae; genus Nineta; species Nineta flava. The sequence goes on from OY986041.1 coordinate 45,186,324, forward strand.
AAGATTATTTAAATACAAAAAAGTTTATCTCGTACACAAAAAAGAACTTTTTTTGGAAACATTTTTTCATATGGGAATAGTTCCTACTTTTAAAAACAAACGGGAACATTTCCCAAAAAAATGGTAAATTGTATACTATATATATAATTTCACATAAAAGCTATAGAATTCTAGGATTAGTATGAATCATTATAATCAATAAATGATTACCAAGTTTTAAGTTATAGTATTCAATAAAACACTGTACTTCGACGAAAATTTCTTGATTATGTGAAATTTTGAGATACTCAATACAAATAAATATAAATATAGAAATTAACAAATTATGGAAACATGACTGAATAATAAGCATATTGTTAATAAACCTCGAAGAAATCGACTGATTTTAAAGTTAAAACATATTTATTCAACACAAAAATCTTACTAACAGCGAAGCAGCTACCCTTACAAAGAATCCCTTTCTTACATTCTAGAAACTATTTAGATTCATTCAAATCGTATACTTAACGTACTTATTAAAATATTTATTTAGCCTGTAACGAATATCTTTTTCCAATTTATCTAAAACAAGTAAATAAAGAAAATAAGGGAAATATTATTTATTCAATTTTAAAAAAGATATGATGATGATGTACACTTAAAATATAGAAAATTGAATATATTATGTAAAGTTTCATTTTCATTTCATCAAAAAAAGAGCTTTGATCTGCCAATACAAATAATATGCTAACTAAATACAATATTATTTTACCAAAGTCATGTTCTTTTTGATTTTTATCTCTCTATATTTATATATACAGAGTACAATAATATAGTATGTAATATCGAGGTTATTAAATATTCATCGGATTTTTACATGCTGATTTTTACCGAATTTCCTCCAAAGGAAATCAGCTATTGTTTTTGTACCAATGTTGGAATTTCGTAAAAATTTCTTCAAATGTACATCGATCCTACTTACTAGATATCAAAAATCACTATCGTTAAAATTATATATATATATATATATATCAACATATATATGTATATACAAGTTTATGTATCTGTGGACTGTCTAGTGGTCACAGTTTTATTCCGATTGGAATGAAATTTGGTATTTGAGGCGCGTTTGGTATTCAAAAGATCAAGCTCATTAATGCGTAAAATCGGAGGAGGGAAAAGGGGGTTTTGAGGGAGAGGGAAACACAAAATTTGACATATCTCCCTTAATATTTAAAAAATCGAAAAATTTATCAGGAGTTAAGTTGTAGGTACTTTACTGTAATTTTGTTTCTTATCATTTTTCTGTTACACTAATATTTACAGAAATATTTACAATTAAAGATTGAAAATTAAAATTCTAAATATATCTGTTCACATTTGAGTTTGAGAAAAATAATAAGGTGATGATCTGCAGCAAACATGATTTTCTACAACTTTACTCGTTATACATTTTTCGATTGTTCCAATATTAAGAGAGATATTTTATGTTATGTGTTTTCTTCTATCTTTATGCCCCCCTTTCCCTAAAATGATATCAGATACGACATTTCATTTTGATCAGACTTAAATTGTGGCTAGAGAGTGATTTATGTATTCTATGGAAATTCACTAAGTTGACGCAGCTCCTGCGTAACGTCTATTTTTTGTTTTTCAATTGTGTTGGCTTTACTTTTAAAGGTAGTCCGTTTGACCTATTTGTAGCCCAATCAGCAATTAAATAATAAAAGTTTCCTCAGTGCCTAGATCAATTATTTGTATTTTATAAACACGTATTTCGACTACAAAGTTGTCATCATCAGTATAAATAAACTAATCGTAAAAATTTCCAGGGTATGGAATCGAAGATATGCTACTCGTTGCGTAACATTTAGCGCGTGTCTCACAATGATTTTAAAAAAAATTTGTATTTATATGAATGGACTGATGGATTAACGTATTACAGCCGATTCATAAAGGCCCACCTCAACACAAAATGTCTATTTTCAATTATTTATTAAACAGATTACTTAAAATTAAATTGTCAAAGAAAAATTATTTCAAGGAACTAAAAAATATTAACCAAATTCCAATGGGTATGCTGAACAAAATAAATGGTGCAAACTAGTATATTTCCATCCATGTATAAATAAAATCACAAAATAACTAAGTGATCATATCCTAAAAACAGCGCTTTTTAGTAAAAATAAAATCTTAAAAATAAAAAAAACAGACACTTGGCAATCCAAAGGATATAATTAATATTGAAAACAGTCCGAAAATTAATATTGGTCAGTGTCACCAAAGTCACCGAATCGAAATTCGGATTCAAGAACATTTGGATCACGTAAAATTTACGTGAACAGAAAAATGGTGTATAGTTGCTCACGTTATTGAGAACAACCACAAAAAGGACAAATCGAATTTAAAAATGCCGAAATCGATAGAAAACCTTACAGAATTAGATGCATAGGAAAGCATTTATGTAGACAAATTCAGAACACAAATCATGAATTTGGATAATTGACCTTACAAATTCAGATTTAATATATTTAAACATAAACGTCACAATCAGCTGATATAACACTATAACACTATTGGTCCAAACAAGATCACATGGTCAACGCTGAAACACAATCGACGTAGCTGATTGGCCCATCACACACTAAATCCGTCTAACCGTCAGTCCGATCATATGAAAGATAAAACTTTGTTTAAATCAATGCGAGATACCGATACCGATACGCACTGAATTAGCAACGAGTAACGTATCTTCGATTGCATATCCCGGAAATAGTTACGACTAGCTAATTCAAACTGATGATGACGACTTTGTAGTCGAAATACTTATCTATAAAATGCAAATAATTGATCAAGGAATTGAGGTAAATTTTTAAATTTTGTTAAATCTAGAGCATGGTAGTGCGACAGGCCGATTTTAAGGAGTTATTGAATATTTTTCTTGCATACAAGTGTAGTCCAAAGTTTATGCCGAAACATAAATCAGTGACAGAAAGACAGATACATAGTTAGACAACAACACAATATTCTTAGGTTTCCTTAATTGTAGGTACGGAATCCTATAGACTTTCTACGAGTTCATATCGTTCAACTAGAGTAGCAAAACCACATTACTTATATCCATTAAGTATCGTAGGTATTATAAATATAAAAAAACCATTACAATTACAGTAATAAAAATCAGTGAAAGAGTTACAACTGGAGCAACACAAGTAAAATTGGTCTCGAAACATTTCTTTTAAAATATATTTTTATATTTAGCAAAAATATTTGTAAATTTATAGAATAACATAAAAATTGAACAAATATGTTAACACAGTATTTTAAGGAAATATATTAAAAAGTTCAAATTGTTTAGGAAAAAGTTTTTTAAAGTTTAATGGAGTATCTTCATTCATCTAAAATGGCCCAAGAAACAACTATCTAACTTTTCAACACATATTCTTTCTACCTTTTTAGCATCCAACTGCGAATATATTCACATGAATCAATATATATATATATATATATATATATATATATATATATATATATATATATATATAACTACAAAATGTCTTTGTTATACCTGGTATATAATATATACCAGGGTATATTAAGTTTAGTTTCGACTTTCTAACAGTTGAGAATATTGATCGCAGAAAAAAAATTTGGTATAGTTGTTCATAAAATAACCTAATTAGTCCATTTCCACAAAGTTGTTCGTAAACACGATAACTCAAAAACGAAAAGAGATAGCGTGGTGAAATTCGTATGTGTGTTTAGAGCTTAAAAGTAAGTTCGTGAACTCCTGTTTTAGTAAAATGGGCAAAACGGCCCATCTTTGAAACCGTAAAAGATAGAACAAAAATACAGACAAAAAAATTTCGTTTTTGAAAGATAAACAACTTTTGTTTGAAACTATTTTTCATAAATTCAATGTGTATCGGATATTTAAGCAATTAAATGAGTAAGTTGGCTGTTTCACTTGTTTTTCAAATTTTTAATTTTTTTTAAATTGTCAAACTTAAATCTTATGGACATCTCGTTGTTCCAAATACAATTCTTAATGATCGTATTAGTTTTGACTTATGTTTAGTATTCAGACATAATAAGTCCACAAAAACAATTATTAATTGAACTTAATACATTCTGGAAAAAAATTGTTTCGCAGGAGCTGCGTCAAGTTAGCGAATTTTCTCAGAATAAATATAATATACAGAATAAATTTCATTCCGATTGGATTAAAATTGTGACCGCTAGAATGGATTTGAATTTTTGAATGAATTTTTTTTTACCCTTTTTTTTTGTTTTTTTATTTTTTAGTGCATTTTTTTATAACAGATTTTCAGTTTTTTTTACATACATTTTGTTTTTTTTTTATAAAAATTTTTTTTTTGGGGTCGGTTTTTTTTTGTAAAAAAATTTTTGAAGTCTGTTTTTAAAAAAATTTTCTTATTTTCCCATTATGAATGAGTATACCCTTTCAAAAAAAAAAAAAAAAATTTCCCAGAAATCGGTTATCACATATAAAATGAGGATTTTCCTCGATTTTCCGGGGTTCCCCTCATCAGAATGAGGGAAACGTTAAAACAAAAAACAAAAATTCAAAATTGGTTCATAAATGACGGAGTTCTGAGGTGACACACATAAAAAAAAAAAAAGTACAGACGAATTGAGAACAATCCTCCTTTTTTGAAGTCGGGTTAAAAATACAAAATATCTCTCATATTGCAAAAATTGAAAAATGTATAAACATCGTTATTATGGTTAAGATCCTCGATGATAGACACAAATAATAATTTCAAAGGGTGTAGGATCAAAAAATTTTTAAAAATTATTAGTCAAGATGTTTTATTACTCGCGACGTTTCGATATACTGAAATATGGTGTTTGTGACAGGCATGGTGATAACAGATAAACAACTAGTGTTTGTTTACAATTTTAGCAACTATTTTTGTTAATTTTACATGTTTTGAAGCTTGATTTTTTGGATTTATGAATGTTTGGTTTAATAATAAGTTTGGCGTTACCATTATTTAATAATGAGACACGGCAAGGATTATGTATTTTAGACTATGTTGAGAGTACAATTATGGTAAGTTTTTACTTAATTTTACGTTACTGTTTTATATTTGATATTGTGATATCAAATATTTTTGATATTTGTACATTATTGTATTTTTCTGTGTTTCATTATAGAGCCTGAGAAAGTGTTAATAATTATACGAAACGTCGCGAGTAACGTCTTGACTCGGTACACTGACGGGTCAAAGACCAACGAAGGCACGGAAGCGGGTGTATTTGGGCCTAGAACCAGATACTCTGAACCCATGGGGGAGTTTCCCAGTGTTTTCCAGGCGGAAGTTCGTGAAATAGCCAGGTGTGCTGAGTTCAACCTGAGCAGGAAGTACAGGAAGCGGGACATAGTGATCCTCTCTGACAGCCAAGCTGCCATCAAAGCACTAAGTGCATGGAGCATTAACTCTAAGATGGTGTGGGAATGACAAGACCTGCTAAACAGGCTAGGCAAGGAGAATGACGTTTCTCTGAAATGGGTGCCAGGCCATGCAGGCATTGAGGGGAATGAGACTGCTGATGAACTGGCAAGGAAAGGATCGTCAAACCCTTTCATAGGACCTGAGCCGTCCTGTGGAATAGGCGAGGCCTACCTCAACACAGCCCTCTGGAAGGCAGAGGAAGCAGAAAGAACCAAGCTCTGGGAAGATTCCCCAGGGCTGCGGCAGGCCAAGATCCTTCTCGGGCGGTATAACCGAAAGAGATCCGAAACCTGCATTAAGCTCACAAAAAATGAGCTACGAATCCTAACGGGCTTTCTCACCGGGCATTGCCGGCTGAATGGGCACCTCCGTAAGATGGGAATCATCAATGACGGCTCATGCAGGTTCTGTGAGCTGGAGGAAGAGACTCCAACTCATCTCCTACTTGAATGTGAAGCCGTAGCACGAAGTACCTACTCAAAGAGGATGACTTACCATCCCTGCACCCCTCCCAGATCATCAAATTCCTCCGAGAATTGAGACTGGCTGAGGAGCTCTGAGGCAAGCCTTAACGGAGCAGTAGTAGGGGGGTCACAAAAGATCATATTGGTCGCAGTGAATAATAACCTCCAAGTAATAATAATAAATAATAACGTCTTGACTTGAAAAATTGTTTTAATTTTTTTGATCCTATACCTTCTGAAATTATTATTTGAAAGTAAGTAACAGTTAAGCAGAAAATCAACATTACAACAATTCATCACTTGTCCGTTTTTCTAAAGCTTTAATATACACAGAGATATTTAAAATTCTAATGTTCAATCTCAATCGTAAATATTTTTGTAAATATTAGAGTAAAAAAAGCTGTTCACATACCAAATTTCATTTCGATTGGATTAAAACTGTGGCGGCTATGTGGTTCCAGCCAAAATTATGTATTTATAGTGAGGAAATTCGCTAAAAGCTGTTGATAGATTTTTTAGTAAGAAACATTATTTTTTACTTTGTAATTTTCTTCAGGTATTTAATTTTCTTTGAAAACAGTTTTCGTACAAAAATATCACGTTGTGAGTAAGTTTATTAATAGTTATGATTAGTAATTTGAATTGAGACATAAATATACAACACTTTAAAAAAATAATTTATATTACAGTAGTTCTGTGTATGTGATGCAATTCAAAGAGTTTTTAAATGAATTGAGAAGAAAAAAAAACCTATTTTATGTGCTTAAATGTGTTACATTAACAAAATATGACTTTAGCAAGCTAGCCAGGTAGCTAGGCAAGGTAGACAAACCGAGTCCAGGATAATGTAGCTGCCGCTATTAAATGTACTTATATAAATGCTTTATAATGACAGTAGAACACAGTACTAACTCTTTTATGTTAATAGATGTACGTTTTAATGAGAATAACATAAATTTAAAAAAAAAAAAACGTAAGGTAACAAACTATTTTAAAAATATTTATGACTTTTAATTTAAAACTAGATGAGTGTATGCTATGTGGATATTTCAAGAAATTACTAACCTAGATCTTTCTAGTCTATGGTAGTTAGTATTATTGAAGTTTTGCTAAGATAAATACATAGTATCTAGTATTAACACGAGACAAGAGACATTATGTAATCAGTATCGTATGGTCGTGACACAAAAATTGTGGTGCAATTACTATAAGTTTTCTTTTAATAGGAATAATATATGGCTTTTAGACTATATTCTTTGTCCTTGATATTTATAGTTAAATTATTTGTTATTAGCCCCACGCTGTATTTAAGTCTGATCAAAGTTCAGATTGATCCATAATATAATTTTTTAGCTGCATCATTAAAACTGGTAGTTACAGAAAACTTTTCAGGAGATAAATTGTAATAAATTTATTTTTATAACTTAAAACTTATCTAATAACATTAAGAAAGAAATTCAAAATTCATTGTTTGCCTTTGGTTGATTTTATCCATTAATGAATTAAATGAGTTACCAGGCCCGGACTTAGAGTCCCAGGGCCCCTAGGCACTTTTTCCCCCACACCATCTCAAAGCCGTTTTGGAAATTTAGCGAATAAAATGCACTAGTACCGAATATATAATTTTTAATCGACTTTAGTTACTTTAATAAACATCAGAATAATGCAGTCTATGTCACTATAGGTCCGTTATTCTATAAAATTTATAGAATCATACGGCGAACTATTTTCTGTGCAAAAGAACGAATGACCAGGTAAAAGCCTGCGCGTGCGAGAGATATGAACGTCCGTATCTCAACTCTTTCTTACGACAGAACGGCCGGCCTGCGTTCAGCTAGATGACCTTTTCTTGTTTGACATTTTGGTGGACAAGTTCAAAAGTAAGACTGCCAACTTTTATATAGCTCAAATAATATCGTTTCAAGACTTTTAAATTAATATTTTCGATATAGATTTTTGATAAGGCAAGCCAGGCTTTTGAGCTTAGGCCCCTAGGCTGGCTGGACTCCCCAGTCCGGGAACTTGTAGACCTAGGTGGAAATCCGGCATTGTGAGTTATATCTAAATTTTTTTAATTTTTCAATTTCTACATCTACAATATAGGATTGATGGTGAGTTTCAATATCTAGTAAGTACGAACGATATAAAATATTATAGTATACGACCCTCATGGCAAATTCCAATAACGAAATACACCTTACAGCATTTAGATAAAGTCTTAGTGAGTAAGCAGACTGAAAAATAAAGTTTTTCAGTTACTCGAAGCTTGTAATATGCACTTTATCGAAATTAAGATATAAAAATATGCAATACGAGCCGAAAAACGATAGTGAAAATAGGTTCAGAATAGGTGCCTAAAATTGATACGTGTTTCATAAATAAATAAAATCGTGTTAAAATTTTGAAGAAAAAAATGTAGTGATTTTAGCCATTAATTATCGCGCTACACGCTAAAACATTGAAAATATATTTTCTACAGGGTTTGTTTTTCAAACAAATCTAATAACAACCCTTCACAAAAAAAAAGTAAATATGATGTTAATATTTTCCGTACACATATGCATGCATAAAATATATCATTTATTTAAACATAATAAATTGTATATGTACTACAAAATTTAATAAATATATTATGGCTAGTGGCATTAATTTAGCCATAATGTAACAACACAATAATAAAGCAAGAATAACAAGCAAGAATTACATATATAAACTCTAATAATAATAATTATAATAACATATCCCCATTATAAAAACTACATTATACCATATATATGTATAATATAATTGTGCAGTGTAAGTCGAATATAATATTCTTTTATGGTTATTCAGACCACAAACGTATAATAAAGATAAAAACTTGATTTTAATTTTGACAAAAAATACCATTTAATTTTCTTTACATAATCCAACGCGTAATTTTTAATTAACCATGAACTTTCTGCATTTTTGTGGTTTATTATTTAAATATCTTAATATTGAATTGTTTGACAGATTTGACAGTACGAATTTTAAAACAGGCAAAATTATTAACAATTTTTTTTGAATCCCTATAACAAACACCCTGCAGTGCACGAGAAATAAAATTTATGCGATTTTTATCACTATTTTATGTATGAAGTTTTTTTGTCGGGTGGTAACATCTGTTATTTGGATTTGCTGTATTGAATAATGTTTTTTAAAGACAAAAAATAAAAACTAATTTAAGGATGTTCGAAAGAGTCATTTTTCTTTTTTTGTCGGGTGGTAACATTTTTCGGGGAAAGGCGTAAGAGGGGTATCAACCGACTGCGCATGCACGCAGCGTTACAGGTTTAATGTATACGTTGACTAAGTTTAAATATTCTACGGTTATTTGGTAAATAATAATACTCGTGAGTCGTAACTCGTAATGTTTCTTTTATTTTAAATAAAAAAGTGAAATCTTGTGTTTTGCTTCTCTAAAATGATAAAATCTATATATATAAAAATTTAATGTTCGTTTGTTCATAATCGCTAATTTCCTAATGTTCTTTACCAATCATTTTGAATTTTTTACGCAACGTTGTATTCATATAGGGGAAGGTTTTTATATATAAAAAACACTATTTTTTTCTGTGTAGTATAATTTCTGTGAAAATGACAAAATCAACAAAAATCTATATCAATAAAAATTTAATGTTCGTTTGTTCAAAATCGCAAAACTCCTAAAATTATTTACCGATCGTTTTGAAATTTTTACACAACGTTGTATTCGTATAGTCGTATAGGGAAAGGTTTTTATAAAAAAAGAACACTACTCCTAAACGGGGGTGGAGGGGGTGAATTTTGTATAAAACATAATGGCGTTCAAATTTTGCATAAATATTTTTTATAACAAATAATTAAAGTTTGCATATTTGTTTTTTTTTTAAACTACACCTAAAAGGGAGTGGAATGGGGTTGTAAAGATAATATGGAGAAATTTTATTCATGAAGATGAAATTTGGGAGGTAGGTAGTTTATAGATAGTAAACGTTAACTAAGAAAGGATTCACAAGGGGGAGAAATATGGTGGGAGGTACTTTATTCCTTAAAATTTAACCACAGCAACGCGTGGCAGGGAAAGGCTTGTTACTTATATAATTCATTATTACTGTCCAAAATGCATTTGAACATGCCTTCATATTTAACTCAAATAAATCCTTGTTTATTTAACAACAATTTACATAGTTTTATAAAAACTTCTTTGCATTTTAAACTATGTTTTATTCGATTATAAAGATTAAATTTGTAGTTTCTCCATAAGACCCAATGTTAAAAGTATGATTTTCAATATCGAAAAAAATTCATTTGAACTAATATTTTGAAGCATACTAATGAATTCGTATTGACTTTTTTTATAACATATTCAATTTACAGGAACTTTGCATTTTTTTTCTCATTCGAACGTTCTTAAGTGGATATTAACAACACTTTAAGTTGATTTTCGTCAAATTGGGAAATATTTTACAAAATTTAGAGACACTTTGTAAGAATAAACACCGAAATATTCCAGATATTTGTGTATACTTTTGCGTCACACTATAATACTAATGTCAATTACTATTAAGGTTACGTAAGACATAGAATGAAAGACCTATTGAATACTAGATAAACAAACATGTAATTGAATTTTTTATTAAATATTAATATGACAAAATTAACCCACCAGAAATGAATCGGAATCGAGGTAACAGAAAATAAAGCCGGGCTCTTTCGAATTGGAAAGCTTTAGGTTTCAACATATACAAGTAGAAAAAAAAATTGCACACCCGTATAGGCCATTTATTTAAACCCAGTTATTGGAGTAAGTGTTCTTGGTATTAATTTTTTGCGTAGCTCAACTTCTCCTAATGCTTCGATTTGAATAAATTACTTTAAACAAACGTATCTGTGTGAATTTATATCACCTTTTCATAAAATACATAACTCGTTCCACATCTTTTATACTTTTTATGATGCCGTTTTTGACATTAAAACAAGTTCGAACATGTCACACCCAATCGAACATTCCAATTTGTCACATAGTTAATGCCAGTAGTTTGTATTGTCAACATTGAATGTTGTCGATAAGTGATGGCGAACAACAATTCTACAATACTGAGAGAGTTTAAACCTGTGTACATATTGATAAGACCGAATGTATATATAGGGTAGGTATAAAAATAATTCACTATTGTCATATTGTGATTATTGAAGTGTTAACATTATTAATGGCTTTCACTGTACAACCATTATTTATAATTATTAATATCAAAAAGAGTCAACGTGAACGTATATGAATTATTATTAACAATTATGGATGACTTCAGCATAGCTAGAAAATGCTATAGCACATGGGATGCCTTGACGATGGCGATTAAATAAATATCTATTTTCATATATATCATATTTTATATACGTATTTTACAAATACTTTCATTTGTTAATGTCTGTTCGGGCATATAAAATCTTACAAAAATATTTAGTTTATTTAAAAGCAAAAGGGGGTGAAATTATTGCAATTTTATGTTGTTGATGATTGTTCTGGTATAGGGCGAATATATGCATATATGACAGTATATCCTGAAGGCATTAATATGTATAAATTTTGTACAGTTTGTAAAATATTGTAGGAGAAATTTATTTAGTAATTTTCGGTATTTGTTGGCACTAAATTTTGTATTTAATGATTATGTTATGCTTTCCATGACCGTCCAAGTGGCCGTCCAAGTGGCGTTATGCTTTATGTCTACTTGGAACTAGGAGATTATGGGTTCGAGTCCCGACATCGGCAGTTTGTCAATTAATTAAAAAAAAGGAGGAAAAAAATTTTAATTAGTTGGTTAAACTGTCGGCGTATGGATAAGAACGAATTAGCCGGTTATGGTTGTAAGGTTTTCTGCAGTTTCTTTCACGAACTCCAGATGAATATCGGCATAGTTTCTATCAGAGTCGGCTGCAGCCGCACATCCTACCAATTCCTAGTCTTCACACAAAAATTCCTTCCACTCCACTCACATCCTCACATCCGTAGGCATCACAATCTATACAATCTACCTATTTACGTTTTTCATAGTTTTATAATTAAATATTATAAATAGAAGCTTGAAAATAATTCGTTGCAGATATTGTACAAGCTAAATTGGTTGGATTGAAGACAACATGGCATTTCATGGATTAACTTCTCGTTTGTATATGTATACTTTATGTAACGTAAGTATTTGATGCCAAAAAATTTTATCAATGTTCAGACATATTACATAAATATCAAATTAAGTAAACGCTAGTCACTTCCATTGGTATAATGTATCCGAAAAGCAACTACGCTAACAATATAAAGATGATTAAGATAATCAAAGAGAACTCTAGGTTTTTTTAAAATTTAATATCAAATTTTGCCCCAATTCCTAGAACAGTTATTTGTATTTTATAAATACGTATTTCGACTACAAAGTAGTATGAATCAATATGATTCATATAAATTCAAATAAATTTGTAGTATCAGTATGAATTAGCTAATCGTAACTATCTCCGGGATGCGTGTCCCACCGAAATATGTATTTATAAAATACAAGTAATTGTTCTAGGATTTGGGGCAAAATTTTAAATTTCATTTAATGATAACAATCGATATAAATAGATGCTAGTTTACAAAAAACAATTAATAAATATGTAAATAGTAACTAAAAAAATTAATAATACATCATACACCGACATCATAAATAGTGAAATATTATATGCATTGCACTACCATCATCTCAGGTAGCTCAGCGGTACAACATTGGTCTAGAATGCCAGAGGTCGTAGGTTCGATTCCAACCCTAGATGTGTATATGGTTTTTCATATCAAACATTTGATGTCGAAGAATATCTAGAAGCTAAACGTATTCTAGCTTTTGGTCAGCATAGCATAGCAGTGAAAATATTGAGATATTTTCAAAATCTAACAATCCGATCGAAGAAAATTGAATGGGTATATTCTATATGAGCATAATATAGGCATGTAACTTCTCGTAAATTTCGTTACAAAATAGTAAACGTAGAACCCATCTCCGCAGAACCTAGGCACGAAACTCAACTATGACTAATTTAGACTTACATAGACCCACTCTTGAACTCTCAGTCGAAACTCGCTCTCGGAAGAATATTATTCGAGTTGTCCTTAATAATAATAATCTCTATGAAATAATTTTAAAATTAATTGAACTTATGGAAATATTTGATCAGGAGATCATAAACATCAACATGATCTTAAACTCTAATAAATCCATGAAATGTCAGTTTCCATAAATGTTTCGCAGTTTAGAACCGTCATCTGTACCGCCAGTCCGAAAATCGTCGTCAGTAGCTAAATCCTCATATACACATAAAAAAATAAATTATATAACATATAAACATAAAAAAAAACATACAGAAATGTCATACCTTGAGACAACAAAATAATTTATATTTTTATCTATAAATTAATAATAATAATAATTAGAAAGAGGGGTACCGCAAACGGGTCTCTAGCACCTAGACCAAAGGGTCCTCTGTGCCCTCCTTGAGAACAACCTATCACCCGAAGGCGAGACGCCTCTTTCTATATATTTGTTTTACGTTTAATTTTCTCTTATAATCTTATCATATGAGATATTAACTACTGACGATGATTATGGTGAAATCGAACTATCGATATCAATGTTTAAGTTTTATCTTCAAGTATTAAGGTCTAAGTTTCGTTATTAAATATCATTAGAATCTCAAAAATAAAATCCCAACTTAAATATTTGATGGACGCTTAGTACAATTTCATATATAAGTACGTATATAGATGTGTATATTGTACACATATTATAACCCTCAATATAAACAGAATATTCCCAACGGACAGGAATTCAATCCCTTCTTTTACACACATACAACAAGTCTACATACAACTACACAACACAACACACTCACACACACACACACATAAAGTGAGATAACATATTCATAATGTAGACTTACACATGTATAAAGAAGGATAATAAATATGTAAGGGTTTTGTGTGTGTTTTTTTTCATCTGTTTGAGATGTAGTATGTACCATACGTCTACGAGGAAAAACCCCATGTTTGTATTGCTAATGTGATATGCCATCATAATCTTACTGTTGACGTCGTAGTCTTCCAAACTCCACCAAATGCAAGCTTGTTTTACGTGTGTGTTAAAAGAAAAAAAAAAACCCTGTTATGTGATGAACAAAGTATGTATCACCAAAGATTCCAGAGTTGGTCATTTCAGGTTCATTCGATCTTTACAATTTTAAAGTAAACGATTTACGATTTCTATACACAGACTGGAAATGTTTCTTGGACATAAAACTTACTGGATCCAAGTTAACAAATTAAAGGCAGCTAAATTTTTAGGTAACTTTGTAAGGGGATACACTCCCTTGGAAAAATTAAAGAAGATTATGTTCCATGACAATAATTGGCTAGGATAATGTTACGTACCCCAAACATTACACAAATAGTTCACTTGGAATGCTGACTTTTACAACTGGTGACTTTTATACGTCTAACGAATTCTTTGAAGGAATTATAAAATAACGAATCGTACTAATGCATTGGAATTCGCTAAAGTTTGATCCACGTACAGGACTCGAAACCAAGTTTTAGGTTGAAATTGGCAAGCCGAAGTAGTATTATCTTACTCGTTTTCTCTTTCCGGAAATTAATTCCCTTTGAAGCTATCAAAAAGTATGTATAAGTTTTTAAGAAATCCTAGTACGTATTCTTGAAATGTGGCTTATATCAGCAATAAGTTTACTTTTACATCGTCTGATAATAAACAAAATAATTGAGCTATGAGTTTGACTATTCCAGCTGTTTTTTTCCGTGAAATGACCAGTGAAAACTTCCAACATAGCTTTTCAATATAGAAAATTCATAGAGGTTAAAACAAAAAAAATAGAAATGAAAGAAATCATTTAATTAATTGTGTAAATTCCCTGTTTATATAGATTAGTTTACTAGTGCGTCTACTGTTTATTTTACTTCCCCACTAGCTAAGATGTATACAAATATAACAGTATACCAAGTTACTATGTACAGAGTGGGCCAATTTCGATTGTTTTATGGGGTAACTCGGTAACTATAAGTGATATAAAAAAATGGATGGCACATTCTCGATCTCTTTTTTTGAGACTAATTCGTTGATGACTTTTAAACAATCGTGAATATCATGGTTGTTTGTAAAGCTAGATGAAAATAATTTTTACATTCTTAAAGCACTTTTTTTATATAATCCAGTGGCGTCGTGAAAGTTTCAGAAAAAAGGTTGGTTTTCGAGATATGACCTAAAGATGTGTTTTTTTAAATAGGAAGTATAGTTGGCTATGGCTTAGTTAGAACGGATTTTTTTTCCTCTTTTTTATTTTTTTTTATTATGATTTTTTTACGATCCATGCTTCTAACCGTTTCAAAGTTGGTACTTACAATTTTACAAAACTGTTATAAATTTTAATATTACAAAAATATCGAAGTTATATTAACGTTACCTCATATTTATCCACAAAATATCAATCAGCAACTTTAATCAGCATTCCAAAAATTTCAAACCCCTAACCCTGTAACATTTAAGCTTATAAATACGAGATAATGGTTCAAGTATAAACAGACAAAGCACCAAAAAATAGTACTGAACCTAAAATCGTTTACTTATTTCATTTTCTTTTATATTATAAATGTTATTTTATTACATTTTTTTCTTACTGATGAAAAAAACATCGAATGAAAAATGTCCACCTAGACTAGTATGAATTTTTAAATTAACGCCTCCAAATATATATATATATATATATATATATATATATATATATATATATATATATATATATATATATATATATATATATATATATATATATATATTTATATTTATATATATATATATATATATATATAGATATATATACTTATATTTATATAATAAAAAGGCCTCTTTAACGACTCAATTTCAACGAAATATAGAATTCTATACATATATATCCTTTGTATTGCAAATAGGTATATAGTTTTCATCAAAGGATAATAATTGTATTTTTTACATTTTTATTACTACGAGAAACCCCTTGGAAAATCAATTGTACTCCTTTTTGATCTAAAATTTCTGCACTTTCGTTGAGAAAATATCAATTTTTTTTAAACAAAAAACAAACTGATAATCTTTATGAGTTCATAAAAAGAGATATTTACCAAAATATAGGTCTTTAAATGTTTGTTATCACTCCAATATCTCAAGGAATATCTCTATTCCTACAAAGATCTTTATGGAAAATGCCTCATCCACCTCTTTGAAATAAGATCGACATTCATTCAAACCTTCATTGTAGTTTTTGAGATATTTTTGGCTGGACATAATATATGTAGGAAAATTTTATATATTAGGATAAGCACCATAAGAAAAAAAGAAGCTCTTCTGAATATTTCTTTTTAATATGATGAGGTCAAAGTTGAATTTTTTCAGTTTTTATTTAAAACAAAATTTTTTCTTAGATTAGGGTTTTTTACTCGAAACTAAGAACTACTATTTTTACTATTGGGCACAGTTTTCAGCCCGCCACAAAGTCAAACGGTAACAAGAATGATTAGCTTCCATAGAATGAATAAATGAAAGAGCTATCGTTGGGAATAATATAATGAATACATCGATCATATCTATCTATATATAAGTTGTTTTTTTTTTGTTGGTATGATAGAACTTTCGACAGGGATAAATTTATTAAAATAGAAATAATTTTA
Source organism: Nineta flava (assembly GCA_963920215.1). Classification (NCBI taxonomy): domain Eukaryota; kingdom Metazoa; phylum Arthropoda; class Insecta; order Neuroptera; family Chrysopidae; genus Nineta; species Nineta flava. The sequence continues at coordinate 45,202,994 of OY986041.1, forward strand.
TTAAAAAATTTTTTTATTCATTATAGTTTGCCATTTCATCATGAAAAGACTCAACAACGCTTTGAAATTATTAAAATTTACTATGAAAATCAGTCTTCAATTCGTGAAACTCAATTCGTGAAATTGTGTTTAGTGATGAAGCTCATTTTTGGCTGAATGGTTTTGTTTGCAAACTTGTAGATTTTGGACTTCATTGCATCCAGAACAAGTTACTGTTTGGTGTGGAGTGCATGCTGGCGGTATCATCGATCCTTATTTCTTTAAAAATGATGCTGAAGCCAACGTTACGGCAATGGAGCACGTTATCGAGCCATGATCAACGATTTTTTTTTTAAAACATCTATCCAGACGAAATGTGATTTCGACAGGATGGAGCTACAGCCCATACATCACGTGATCCATTGATTTGTTAAAAACAAAATTTATATCTCGATTTGGACCTATTAACTGGCCTCCTAGATCATGCGATTTAACTGTGGGATTTCTGTGGGAATATATTAAGTCATTGGTGTACGTTAACAGATCAACAACAATCGACAACCTGGAAGCCAACATTGAACGACTTATAGAAAAAATGAGACCATATTTGCGCGAAAAAGTTGTTAAAAATTGGACTGACAGATTGCAGATCGTCAGGAGCAGCCGAGGTGTAAATATGTCGGAAATCATATTAAAACATTAATGGCATACATTGAACTTCAAAATAAAATACATTTCATGAATAAAATTAATCATTTAGTGTTTTTATTTTTTATTTAAATTTCCCTCTAAAAAAAACTCGATATAAATAAAAATTAAATATTGTTCGTTGATAAGAGTATCCCTTGAGAACGACTGGGCCGATTTGGCTTTTTTTATGTTTGTTATTGTCTGAATAAGGTTTTAAGGGGAAAAAATTGGAAAAGTTGTGGGGAAAATTGAAAAATTCAGGAAAACTGAAAGTGCTTTTCCTTTGGAATTTTTATACAAATTTATTGAAATTTGGACAGGACAATGTCTGTTGGGTCAGCTAGTTGTAAATAAAAACTCGCGCTTCCACCATTTCATTTCTAAAAGCTTACTATTCTCGATCTAATTCGTGTATATATATATATATATATATATATATATGTATATATACATAGTACAATTTTCATACTGCTGTAGACTACCTTGTAGTCGAAATACGCATTTATAAAACACAAATAATTGTTCTAGGAATTGGGGCAAAATTTGAAATTTAATTTCAAAAAACCTAGAGTTCTCTTTGATTATTTTAATAATCTTTATATAAATAAAACTTGTTTTTCATTAAAACACCCAGATTTCTAATATATTTCATTTGTCTTATTATTTTTAATAAAGAAAAATTATAATTTTTATAATCGGATGGTGTTATGCAAAAAAGGGTTAACCCGCAGGTGGCAGGTTTTCAGATAATATCATAATTGGCAAATTTAATAATATGATAGCTGATAAATGTAATACTACCTTAGAAACATTTATTTATTAGGTTTTGAACAGCTGATTGGGCTTGATTGAATCATTTTTGCACATTGTAGGGAACAACATTTTCTCCCACTCAGGTGGGATAACTCTAATTTTGTGGGTTTAACCTACAAAACGATATTTCATAACACCATCCAGTTATAAAATAATTAATAATAGATATTTATTAGTAACATTTATTTGTAAACGTGCCGACGAAAGAAAATGTTCAATTTTAAAAATTAGAGACCATAAAATCGACAATATTTCTGTTAATATTAGTGTTACAAAAAGAATGGTCAGTAGATAATTTCTTGTAAAATTTATTTGCAAAAAAATAAATATATTTAAATAAGTTGGAATATATTATATTACATATGTTACATAGAATTTTAGAAGATAGAAATTTCTATAATTATGGTTACTGGAAATAATCCCTATAAAATATAACAAAGCAATAATATAATAACAAAGGTATTATATTTGCTTGTATATATAATGAAAGATTCAAACATTGTACAAGAAAATGCTCCCAGAATTAATAATATACAATATGTCGCAAAGAGTTAGTTCTGTAAGCTTACATCACAAATATAATCGTATATAATTTTTAACCGACTTCAAGGAAAGAGATTAAAATTTCAAAAATTGTCACGTTTTCTAGATCACTTACGTGTACTGTATAATATTAAGTATTTCGGCTACAAAGTAGTCATCATGAGTATGAATCAGTTAGCCATAATTTTTCTTGAAGGATACACTCGTTGCTAATTTGAAGCCTGTCAAAAAACGACTTTATGTTTAGCTTTCAATGTAAATTCCTAGGATCCTTATATTTATTTAAAACTTATATTTATATAAGTTTTTTCCATCTGAACAAGTTTGTTTAGTGTTCAAACATTTTCTTAGGTTTTTCTTTGTTGAATGGTGGGGGAGGGATGTAGCGGAAACGCTACTAATACAAGTCAAAAAATTCGTCACTCAGGACTGCATAAGCTTAGCGAATTTCCTCAGAAATTAAGGAATAAAATACCACTAAATAAATAATATCATTTAATTGTTCTCCTCCCAACAAAAAATTTCTATTTATGGAAAATATCTTTTTATTTTATTTCTTAATACTTTGTAGATCCATGCAAATTGATACAGTATTTAAAAATCTCAAACTGATTGATGACATTCTTTTCAGAAAGTTTATTTAAATACTTTATAAAAAAAATCAAGTAAGCGTGGCGATTCATTTGAAATATTCATTATTATGGTTATTGTATTTTAATTGAAAATATTTCTGTAAATGTACAGAAATATGGTCAGATAATGAATTGCAGTCAAATTTATTTACTACAACTTTACTCATTACCAATTTCTCTATATTACTAATATTAGGAGAAAAACTCAATATTTTGTACCCTTCCTCTAAACCCCAATTCCCCAACCCCGATTTTGCCCATTAACGAACTTTTAAATACAAAAAGCAGGTCACATTACAAATTTCATTCAGATCAACTTCGCGGCTTGCAGATCGGGTACAGACATAAATATATATATATATATATATATATATATATATATATATATATATATATATATATATATATATATATATATAATATATAGATATATATACATATATATTATATATATATATATAATTTTTAGTAGTAATCATTTTCGATTTCTAAAAAATTTCTAAGAAAGTTTGAAGAAATTTCTCCGAAACTCCTTCATCGGTACAAAACCAATAGCTAAATTTTTTTCGAAAATTCGCTAAAAAAAACCTCTAAAAAAAGCCAAAAATAAAATTTCCTAACAAAAAAAATAAAAGTAAAAATAAAAAAGTAAAAAATAATTTTTAATTAAATACTCTTCCTACCACATTTTTTCTTATACTTTTAAATACTGTTTTGGGATGCATGCACTTGCTCTTTGGTAAGCGTGATAAGCATTTGGTGAACGCAAAACTTTGCTAAAGTCCTTTGAAATATTTAAAGATATGAAAATAAACAATAGAAAGGTTGTGTATGTAAAAAATAAAAAATTAGGGTTTAATTTAAAAAAAAATTCGGTGTTTAGTTTTAAAAAAAAGGACTAAACACTTTATAGAAAATAATTGAATTATCAATTATTTTCATAAATATGAAATTAAGTTAATTTATAATTAAAAGAGTTATTATGATGTATTTTTAAAAAAAAATAATGAAAACTAAATATACGGTACTTTAGAAAAAAAATCCAAAGCAGAGTATTGTATGTGGAATTATGAAAATTGGAAAACGATCGGTGCTAACGCCATACACGTAAATATAAAAAAAAATAACACGTTGAACCGAAAGTCTTTCAATAAAAGCTGGGCCCATTAAAAAGATAATATTGAGGTAGTAAGATCTTTACTATCCAGTAAGTGTCTAAGTTATCGACAAGTGATTCGAATCTGAAAAAAATAAAAAGGTACAAAAAAGGGAACAAAACAAAATATATGTTAAAATAAAATATATTTGAAATAAATAATTTTTATCTAATACGCTGATAGTACAACTATCCTTAAAACACTAACATTGGTTGTACAAGTTATGAAAAAGGAGATTACATGAATATGTGCTAGTTTGAACTGTAGTAAAAGAAATATCGTATAAAAAAAAGACACTACAGTAAAAAAAAATATGTTCAAATATGTCTGATTTGCAAAAATATAAATATGGATTACAAATTTAATTCAGATACATAGTTGTATATAAAAGGGACATTACGCTTCTGTAAAAAAAAAATACACGGCCAAAAAAAACGCCAAGCGTATACAAACAATATAGTTATAAATTGAAAAAGTCATTGCATATTCACATAAAATATAAATTGTACAACAAAAATATGTATAGAATGTGTATTGAATTGTGACAAGCTTGAGAGACCACAAGTTTCGGAATAGTGAATTAAATAAATTATACAAAAAAAATATACTTAGATACAATCAGATAGAAACCATTAATTCGCCCATTCGATACTTCAGCACAATCCATAAAAAATATTCAATTTGTAAATTGAAGAAATAAAAATTTTAAATACCATCTGATTAATTCATGTGAATCAACTAATTTTATTAACTGTCTTGAGACAAGTACTTTTAGTAATTGCTTTCTTTTTGTAACTTCACAGAGAGAAGTAATTTTTGTAACTCTACTGAGAGAAATACTTTTTGTAACTGCGTCCATGAGACGACTTTTTTAACTGATTTGAAATATGTGCAGAAATATCGAAGTAAGCTTGGATATACGCAAGTCATATCCAATCTAAGTAAATGTTTGTTGAAATTATGTAAATTCTCAACTAGCATAAACCAATAATTATATAAATTACTTTTTTTGAATAATAAAAATATGAAAAAATATCAATAATAAATTTTATACAGTGGAGTAGTAAAAAAAATTATTCTCCAAGGTAAGGGTGGAGACATAGGAGTATAAAAAGTTATTTTCTTTATTGAAGTCGGTTTTTATTTACTAAAATGTTTCTATTAAAGTTTTCTTATTATCTTAAATCTTATAACATTTTCTCCAGTTTTTAATTCCGTGCATTTTTTTAAATGTTGTATTTTTTGTGACTATGCATTTCGGTAATTCGGTTCACCGTATGTTTTGCACAAAACATGACAGTCACTAATTGGTAATAGATTTAACCAGTCACTAATTTAACGGTAGACTACCAACAAATTGTCCAAACATTGAACATACTAATTAATAATATAATATAAATTAAACTTTAACTGAACCTGATAATAAATTAATAAACTTTTAGCTGAAGAATCATTCAACTGGAGGTTTTTTATACGGATTTTTTTGGATGAAAAATCCTATTCTAAAAGCTAATAAAGTTTATTATTATTTAACCTCGTGTGTCTCACATTCCAAACCACTTTTTTTACAGAAGTAAATTTTTATCGTCGTAAATAGGGTGTAAACTATAATGACTCGGTCCATACTTATAATACAAAACATTATTAAAATGCATAAAGTATGGTACACTGTGAACATCTTTAATGTGGTAGGGTACGGACAATCAAGATGGAGATGTGGAGTAAAAGTGATAATTAGAATATATCACTAATTAGATTTGAAATACGTTACGCAGGAACCCGGTCAACTTAGCGAATTTCCTAAGAATACATCAATTACTCTCTACGGCCACAATTATAGTCTAATCGAAATGAAATGTCGTATCTGATTATTAATAAATGACATAGGTCAAGAGGAAAGAGAGCATAGAGAGAGAAGAAAATAGAAAATATAATATCTCTCTCTTAATATTAGTAAAATCGAAAAATGTATAGGGAGTAAAGTTGTAGAAAATTATATTTGCTACAATTAACTTCCCGAACATTTTTCTCAAAGTCTAATGTGATCGGAGATATTAAAAATTTTAATTTTCAATCTTAAATTGTAAATATTTTTGTAAATATTAATGTAACAAAAAATGATAAGAAAGAAAAATTATAGTAAAACTAAGTAGATAGATAGATATATCTTGGGCTCTAACAAGTATTGCACTTCATGGTCCATTGTGCTCCCCCTTCTACTTCAGTCTGACGAGATTCGCATTTCCCATAGATTGCCCATATGTTGGCCATATGTAGGTCAAGGAGCTTGTTTATCAGGTCTTTCTGAAGATTCATATATTCGGGGTGAGATGCACCGAATATCTAGTATCTACTGTAACCCAGAGGTTTGCAGTTAAAGATAATGTAGCTAGATTTTTCTTCCTCCTCGCCACACAATCTGCACACAAGGAACCCGTTATGGAGTCCCATTGTGTGTAGTTGCATTCTGTTCAGTGCATCGGGAGATAGCCTCTTGGTTCCATCACGGGATTTTAGCATTTATTCACTCGTTGATCGCCTGTATACGTGCAGTCCTTGGATTTCCTTACATAGGCTATGGGCCTATGAAGGGTATTCTGGCTCCCTTCTTTAAGGTATCTGTTTATTCGTTTCCTTCGAAACAACTGTGATCCGGCACCCAGATCAATTTAACATTGTTCCGTCTTGTCAGCTCCAGCAGTTCTTATAAATTTTTCGATATTTCGAAAATTAAGGATGATATGCTAAATATTGTGTTTTCCCCTTACCTCTAAAACCCCTTTCCCCTTATCCGATTTTAACCATTAACGAACTTGCCCTTTCAAATATCAAAAGTTTCTCAAATAGCATATATAATTATAATCAAAATTAAACTGTGATCACTAGACAGTCCACAGACATATATATATATATATATATATATATATATATATATATATATATATATATATATATATATATATATATATATATGTATATATATATATATGTATAAATTTTAACGATGGTCATTATTAACATCTAGTAGGAGGATTAACATGTATGGACATTTGAAAAAATTTTTCCGAAATTCCATCGTCAGTACAAAAACAATATAATTATATTTAGAAATTATTCTAATAATTGATATCTTAAAGTTCTTTATAAACTTTTGTTTTCATTATATTTATTTACTTTTTAAACTCATATAATACTTTATTTCCAGTTGTAAAAATTGAACATTCAAATATTTAATTAGTTTAAAAAACCTGGTTTTTTTAAATTCTTATTCTTAATTTGAAAGTTTTTCAAGAATAATAATAAAAATTATTTTCTCAAGAATAATACTCTTTTCTAGTGTTTTAGTAATTGAAATAATACCAATTTTATAATAGAAATTTTTTTTAATGGATAATGTATAACAATTTTTAAGAAAATACAATTTTTTACTATTCTTATTAATTTTTTTTTAATTTCTGACCAACACCCACCCCCCACCCCCAAACTTTAACTCTAGATCCACGCATGCTTGGGGTAACCATACAACACATTATTTTTCTGCCAAAGAAATGTTTATATCCACGCACATATTTATTAAGCACAAATATACTTTTACATAAGTATTTTTTATATCACAGGTGGTTTCTTTAATTATATAGTTTTGAGTATAGCTATTATACTGAGTACAGTTCAGGCAATCGTACATTTGTTCCCACGGCGGATCGGTGGCGTAGTTCAAAATCGCCGCTCTCTTTTAAAATAAACAAATCTATTCGCTCCGAACGCAACTGTACTCAGCGCCATGCGTTGTCAAAAAAACAACTTCATGACCAATGACAGTGTATAAAAACCATAGGCGTTTAACAAAAATAATTAATTTAATTAAATAAACACCATGTAAAAGCTAAAGTAGCTTTAACTTTTTGTTAAAAGCCTATGGTTTTTAATACACTGACATTGGTCACTAAGGTGTTTTTTTTACCGCGCATGGCGCTGAGTACGATTGCGCTCGGAGCGAATACATATACAAAAAAATTTTATCTTGAGGCGGAATTGTAATTTTTGAAGCTCTTTGGTCCAACCTGGAGGTCCTTTGTCGCCTGAGGCTTTGGCACCAGCCACATCACGGATCTGAGCACTAGAAATTTAATAAAAATGTCCCAATTACATAAGTTTGTTTTAAATCCCAAACACAATAGCATCCATCTTGCCAGCCCATATTATTCATAGTTTGATAGTGTACCAGTGCATAACAATAATAATAATATTATGAATTACATTATTTAGATAAAAATGAAATAATAAATTCTTCACATTAGAAAGAAGACATGTCGCTTGTGTGTATTGCTACTAAAAATATTACTGTAGTAGTGCAACTAGACTTACTATTATGTTCTAGTAAAGCTTTATTTTATATAACAGAGACAAACTGAATGATGATGATGATACCAACAACAAAATGAGTCTCAGAGACTACATGAAATATAGATTGTTGTTGTTTTGTATTATATAACACCCATATAACAAACACATCACAAGACACAGATAATGAAAATAAACTATCCGTGTTTATGATTGTACAGGATGTTCAAAAATGTGTATACTTTAGGTGGTACACACTCACCTAG
>OY986041.1:45813914-45974914 GCA_963920215.1 Nineta flava
GATCACACTTAAATTGTGACAGCTAGAGAGTTATTTGTGTATTTTAAAGAAATTCGCTAAGTTGAAGCAGCTCCTGCGTAACGAATTTTTTGATAATTGGAAAGTTAAATTATCTTATTACATTTCCGCAAAAAATGTCCGCATTTGAAAAAATCAAATCAACGACTAAAAATCCAATTTTTAACATAGAGCCTTATGGGAAAAATTTTGTTTTTATATATTTAAACTAGTAACAACTACGTTAACAAATGAGACAGTGTGATAAGTATTGCTATAATATTCTTAATATTCCGGGCTATAAAATGCTTACAGAGATTGTATAGGAAATGTATGTCAAATAATTATTTTTTTTCTAAATTTTGGCAGTTCAAAACGTCAATATTTTAAATTTATTGACAAGTAATTTATGCAGATTATGTCAATACGAAATCTGGGCTGTCTATAACTATGGAACAGTCAAAAAACGGCTATATAACATTGGAACTTTGTTCAATCAGAAAAAAGTTTGCGGGTGCGACCAAAAGAACTCAACAAAGTTTCATTCGAAATCTGATGAATGGTATAGGAACGCTTTTTTATTTCCTAGATATAAAATTTTACGCCTGCTTAAGGTCAAAAAATTATACAAAATATCTTCAGAAGTTTCTTATCATTTCTAGCGATATGTAATCTGGAAAAGAAAAAAAAATTCGTTACGTAGAGGCTACGTCAACTTAGTAAATTTCCTTAGAAAACATAAATTACTCTCTAGCGGTCACAATTTTAGACTGGTAAAAATTAAATGTCGTATCTAATATGATTTTGGTTTTTTCAAGGTCAATTTTATTAATAAATTGCATAGGTCAAAGGGGGAGGGGGCTTAGAGAAAGAAGAAAATACAAAATATAAAATATCGTTCTTAATACTAGAATAATCGAAAAATGTATGAGAAGTAAAGTTGTAGAAAATCATGTGTGCTACAATTCATTAACAAATAATTTTTTCTCATGCTCTAATGTGTACAGCGATATTTAGGGTTTTAACTTTCAATCATAAATGTAAATTTTTCTGTAAATATTAGTCTAAGAGAAAAAATGATAAGAAATAAAATTATAGTATGTCTAATTTACTACCACTTCTAATGTATTTTTCGATTTTTCCTATATGAAGGGTTACACAAAATTTAGTGTTTCCTACTGCCTTCAAACCCTTTCTCCTTGTCCGATTTTATCCATTAACGAGCTTGACTTTTGAAATCAAGTATCAAATTTTATTCGGATTAAAACTGTCTCCGCTAGAGAGTCCACGTATATATTGTATATATACATAATTTCCGAAGAAAATGCATTTGTCGTTACTACTGATGTTAAAAACCTACTTTACAGATGTTAAAAACGACTATCGTTAAAATATGCATATATATATATATATATATATATATATATATATATATATATTTATTTTTAACAGATGTTAAAAACGACTATCGTTAAAATATATATTTATATATATATATATATATATATATAAATATATATATATATAAATATGTATATATATATATATATATAAATATGTATATATATATATATATATATAAATATATATATATATAAATATATATATATATATATATATATATATATATATATATATATATATATATATATATATATATATAAATATATATATTATATATATATATATATATATATATATATATTTTAACGATAGTCGTTTTTAACATCAGTAGTAACGACAAATGCATTTTCTTCGGAAATTACCATAAAGACAATTTGGAATTATTATTTCCTTTCTGAAGTTTTACGCCCACTATAGTCTTACTACATTCATCGAAAGCCGTGTCGAAACATTCAAAATTATCATACATTGTTTTGACCTCGTATATTCAAATTGAAAATTAAAAAATAAAATTTATTAGTTTGAATCGTTAAGCAGATTATTCAACGTATCCGTAATTAATCACTCAGTTTGATCTAATTTTTGTAGTTTCAAAAATATTTTTTGTTTCGTCGACAAGACATGCTTTAAGTTTCACCCACGTTTTATTAATAAAATTATTGTTAAGTACTACTATTACACCTAGGGCCACTAATAAAATAAGTCAATGTTTTGTTAATAGCCATCACATAATATTATGTGATATGTATGTGATGTTTGGTGTTTGGTGTTTGGTGTATGTACCACAGAAAGTTTGATGTGAAAACTCACACGACTTCTATATACAGATAAAATCATAAACTTCTCACCTCGAAATTTTTACATTGTCATCAATTTTCTTATCATATATACCACAAATATATCTGGTAAGTAATGAATTTTTAAAGAACACCTTTACGACTAAATATCTTCTAGAGTAAACTAAAATCGAATAAACATTGATGATATTGATCATCATAGATTGGCAAAAGAACTTAAAATTGTCAGAACCATTTTGGAAAAAATTTGTATAAACTAAAAAACACAACAACATTGTACCAATTCCATCTGAGTCATAACTAGTAATACGACAGAATCGGAAAATATAAGAGCGTTTTTTCTTGAAATACAATTTGATCTTTTAGGCACAGTCATAAATACAAATTGTTAGATTGACATGGTTCGATAATATAGAACTAAATTAACGACTGATAATCTTGAATGTAACTTTCTTAGCAATGTGTGAAGCATTAGCAAGTGAAAATAACAACTAACTGAGTTACTTTCTTAATTACCCGGTATATTCTAAATGTATGTAAAAAAGTATTATAAAAGTATTAAATTATAACAAAAGTTGTTTATTTTTAAAAAAGGGACATTTTATGTCCTTACATTTTTGTTCTATCTCTTACGGTTTCACAGATGGGCAGTTTTGTCCATTTTTCCCTAACCTGGACCGATTTTGCCCATTCACGAACTCGACCTTAGATGATGTGAGTGGAGGGGAAGGAATTTTTTTGTGTATCGACTAGAAATTAGTAGGATATACAGCCAACTATGGTACGAACTATTCCGATGTTCAACTGGAGTTCGTGAAGGAAACTGCAGAAATCATTCTCAAGCATAGCCGGTTACTTCGTTCTTGTCCATACGCCGACAGTTTATTCAATTAACCGCCCTTTTTATTATCTTTATAATTGACAAACTGCCGATGTCGGGATTCGAACCCATAACCTCCCAGCTTCCAAGTAAGCATACTGCGCAGACATAACGCCTTAGACCGCTCGGCCACTTGTACTGGTACCTCGATCTTACTTTTTGGCTCTAGAACAAACACATAAAATTTCAGCTCCTTATCTATTTCGTTTTTAAGTTATCGTGTTCACAGACAGACATGCGAAAATGGACTAACTAGGTCATTTTATGAACACATATAACAAAAACTTTTGTCTACGATCAATATTTCAAGCGTTATAAGTTTGGGACTAAACTTAATGGACCCTTGGATATTTACATATACCGGGTATAAAAACGAGGTTTTTTGTGCTCTGCCACGCTGCCATGGGGAGGTTTCCCAGTGTTTTCCAGGCGGAAGTTCGTGCAATAACCAGGTGTGCTGAGTTCCACCTGAGCAGGAACTACGGGAAGCGGGACATAGTGATCCTCTCTGACAGCCAAGCTGCCATCAAAGCACTAAGTGCATGGAGCGTCAACTCTAAGATGGTGTGGGAATGCCTAGACCTGCTAAACAGGCAGGTTCTGTGAGCTGGAGGAAGAAACTCCAATTCATCTCCTACTTGAATGTGAAGCCGTGGCACGAAGACGGGCTGCTTGTTTCGACCAGTACCTACTCCAGGAGGATGACTTACCATCCCTGCACCCCACCCAGATCCTCAAATTCCTCCGAGAATTGAGACTGGTTGAGGAGCTCTGAGGCAAGCCTTAACAGAGCAGTAGTAGCGGGTCACAATAGATCATATTGGTCGCAGTGATTAATAACCTCCAAGTAATAATAATAATAATAAAAACGAGGTTATAATGAGATATTCTGGGGCTAGAAAATATTCAAAAAGATTATTATTACTTCTATTTCTATATTACCTTATTACCTCTATATAGAGGTACAAAAGTACAGTTTTGATTTGTATTTGTTTCAATAACAAGCCAACAAATTACTTTTCGTATGCTATAAGAATGTTATTAGAATTAGTTTACTTAGTTAAATAACATCATACTATATACAATATTCATTGAGTATAGTATAGAGACATGGTGGATGGTAGATAAGTTTATTTATTCTTGTTAAGTGGCTTCTTAAAAAAAGTATATATGTATATACATTTTTTTTTAAACTTACTTCCAAAATACATTTTTTTGTGACTTTAGGCATTAATATTTTTGTCTGTTTAATAAATGTACCAATATATTATACAAATATTGTATACAATGTGCATTAAAATTACAATTCAATGCACAATCATGCTATGAGAATATAGTATATTATGTTGGATGAGCAGCATAATTTACTATAAATAACACAATTTGTACTACAAATGTAATATGCATAGAAGACAATGGTAAAATTAAGGCCAAGCGCACACGGTAGTGATGAAGTCTATCTATTCAAGTTTGTTTTAGCGAATTTCCTCAAAGGAAATAGAGCTATTGATCCCGTACCGAAGTCACAATTTCGCAAAAATTTCTTCGAATGTCGATCATACTTAGTAGATGTCAAAAATCACCATCTGTAAAATTTATATATATATATATATATATATCTATGGACATATATATATATATATATATATCTATGGACATATATATATATATATATATATATATATATATATATATATATATATATATATGTGTGTGTCTGTATTCACTCTAGCGGTCATAGTTTTCGTTTTATCGGAATCAAATTTGGTATTTGAGGTGCTTTTAGTATTCAAAAGGTCAAGTTCGTTAATGGGTAAAATCGGACAAGGGGAAAGGGGGGTTTAAAGGCAGGGGGAAACTCAAAATTTGACATATCTCCCTTAATATTTGAAAAATCGAAAAATTTATAAGAAGTAAAGTTGTAGATACTAAGATTGACTGTAATTTTGTTTCTTATCATTTTTTCTGTTACACTAATATTTACAGAAATATTGACGGTTTAAGATTGAAAATTAAATTCCTCAATATCGCCGTACACATTAGAGTTTGAGCAAAAATGATAAGGTGATGAATTGTAGCAAACATGATTTTCTACAACTTCATTCCTTACGCATTTTTCGATTGTTCTAATATTAAGAGAGATATTTTATATTTTGTGTTTTCTTCTTTCCTTCAAATACTAAAATCATATACGACACTTCATTTTGATCAGACTTAAGTTGTGACCGCTAGAGAGTGATTTATGTATTCTATGGAAATAGAATACATAATAGTTTTTCTTTTATCAGTTCTATAAATAGAACAGAATAAACAGAACTATAAATAAAGTGATGACAAGAGAAACTCAATAATTTTATGCCTACCCACTAGTAGGCACAAAACGGAATTATATACTGATATATTTAAGTACACTAATCACGAAAATGTCATAAAAATGTTCTAAAATATTTAGTTTATCAAGTTTGTTTAAGCTATTAGGTACTGTTGTCTAGAAGATTGAGAAATTCACATTTGGATGCATTTCTAAAATATATTAATTTTGATTTGCAAAACTTATATCCACTGAACTCGGATAGTCACGAAATTTTCCTTTGGAACCGGGAGAAACTGTACGATTTCGGGTGTCTCTCGACGAAATTTGGAGAGGTGTCAACTCTAAGTCACATTCCGATCGCCTCATGCGCGGATCCCGATCACTATACTACTATACTATGTTAAAGTCACAAAACGATTGCAAGCTCAACTGGTTTGTAACCTTTGTCGCAAAACAGTTGCACCGTGTGAGCTCAACCTAAGTAAATTCTTTTTTTCTATAAGTATGAACAATTTTTTCCGTTTCCTAATATTTAGAAAAATAATATATAAAATTTTGTTTGTCTCCTTCCTCCACATCCTGTTTAGTCCCCTATTGCTTTTAAATATCCTCCTTACGCTCTCTCTCGCTACGAGAAATAGAATTCGAAAATATTCACTGAAATGTAAATTTAGTGGAAGTGTCAATAAATATTTGAAGTAATTGAAGAGATAGTAGGAAATTACATTGAAGTTTTAGTCTTAAAATGACGGGAGCCGAAGATATAATAATAAAACGCAGGGCGAACCGCCGTTATAAGCTAGTAAGCATATAAGATTATAAGACTGTGTCCGTTTAAAAGTATTATGGGCAGTAAAGCTGATTCTTTAGGTTTTTGGGGAAATGTTTAGAAAGAAAGTTGTTAATATATTTATTACGAACTACTTTCAGTCGAAGCATTGAATCGAAAACCGAATGAATAGGGAATTCACCAATTATAAAATGTGGAAAAAAGATTACTAGTTTTGTAACCAAGCGTACTGCTATTGATGTCATGGAAATAATACTTCGTTGGTGAATACAATAGAAAGAACTTTAAGGATCCCCTTTATCAACTTCAAGAGGTAAGACTTGCTTCGGTTTGAATAATAAATGTGCGATTTAGCCAATTTTTTTAATCTATTTGATGCACTTTTATATTTTTAAGATACAATATCTTTATGAAACATTCTACTTTTGAATGCTCTTGCACCTAATATAGTTAAATTATATGTAAAAACATGTACCGTTTCGTAAGTTCTTTAACTTATGTTCAACATAATTTATACTTAAAAAACAATTCATCAATAATACACTTTACTTCTATCCAATAATATATTTATTTATGTTATTATGTGCTTTAATATTAAGTGTATTCAAATCCAAAACCATATATTATTAATTTAATAAGATTTAAGTTTAAACATGTAGCTACTTATTGTTATACTCAAATTATTACATTTTTTCCAACCATTTTGTTTTGATTGTTTACAAATTTAATTACTGCTATTTGAAGTTTAATGATATTTCTTACAAAAACAATTTCGGCGAGAGAACCATTCAAAATACACGGGAGAATTCAATATCCTAGAACATATTTTACCACACAATTGCTTCACAAGTAGGAAACATTGACATATATACACAGGTTGTATTTCGTATAGTGATGCCGCAGGATAAATATTCGATAGACTGGCGATAGAACTTTTTTTCCATCTCTATAGATTTTGAATCTGTAAAAATGTACTAATATAATAATGGGGTTTAACCTCCGATTCCGAGACACGACGGTCTATACCAGAGGCCACCCACACCATTATTTTTCAACCTTTATTTATTAATTTTTACATAACATTTTTATGGTGTGAGTGGAGGATCAGGAGTTCGTATGCAGATTAGGAATGCCGATATTCATCTGGAGTTCGTGAAGGGAAACTGCAGAAAACCTTCACAAGCATAACCGGTTACTTCTTTCTAGTCCATAAGCCGACAGTTTAGTCAATCAACCGCCCCATTAATTTTTTTTAATTGACAAGCTGCCGCTGTCTGGATTCGGACCCATAACTTCCCAGGTCGAAGTAGAAACAGCGCCTTAACAAGCGCGGCTACTTGGCTGGTAAATGTACTAATCACAAAACAACAAATCATTTTGGGTGATAACGATTTAATTTTTCTCTTTTATTTGCGAATTTCCTCTTAAACGAAATAGAGCTATGAATTGTAGGAAATATGATTTTCTACAACTTTATTCTTTATACATTTTTCGATTGTTCTAACATTAAGTGAGATATTTTTTTCTTCTTTCTCTATGCCCCCCTTTTCTTTGAGCTATACCTTTTATTAATAAAATTGGACTTGCAAATACCAAAATCATATCAGACACGACATTTTATTTTGATCAGATTAAAATTGTGACCGCTAGAGAGTAATTTATGTATTCTAAAAAAGTTCGTTAAGTTAACGCAGCTTTTCTTCTTTTTAAAATAACTTTTGTTTGAAAATTTTTTCGTAAACTCAATATTTTTCACATAATTTGTGATTAAATGTTCCTCGGAAAGCGAATTGCTAACAATTCGAATACGCAGAGTTTTTAACAATTCAAGCATTGATATACAACCCAGTATATACTGGGTATTCAAACAATTAACTCAGTTAGTTGTTATATTACTTATATTAATTGTATTTTTTCTAGAAAATTTTCAACTGTATAGATAGACAACTTTTACAAGTCCAATACAATACTGTTTTATATAAGCGTTATTAACATATATTACTTTATCAATATGTGAAAAAATGTTTCAATATCTATTAGCAGAACAGAATTTTAACTAAACAAAGTGGAAGTACCTCATACAAACATAATACAATTTATTTTGATAATATAAAACATTATTTCTATATACGAGCTAGAAAGTACTATCTAGTTAAGATCAGAAATCGGTAAAATACAGTTTCATACATATTTAAAATAGAAATAGTTAAATGTACTTTAAAATATATTTAAAATGCTAAATGTTAATGTTTTATGCGGGTATGTATTTAAAACTGCAAAAATTTTAAATGGATTTCTGCAAAATGGTTTACTGAAAATTATTTTATTTTTGAGTCCAAAAATACTTTTGGAACTTGCTTTAATAAATATTAAATAGTTTACAAAAATAGATCTTCAAGTAACTATTAAAATGTTGATTTCGTAATGTCAAACTGGGAATTTACTTAGAGAAACAACTATACTTCCAAAGTATCGTTAAAATTTCATTTATTAAGCTTATACATTTTGTTTTTCAAAATTTGGTATATATCTCTTAATATTGAAAAAATCAAAAAACTATTAGTAAAGTTGTAGGAAATTAGTTTTACTATAAAAAGCTTGTTTAAAAAATGATTTTTTAACAGAAACTTAATATTTTAGATTTATTATTGGCATTTATATCATCTTCAATTTCGTCACACACGTCATTTCCACTTGAATTACAATATTACAATATCAAACATAAGAAAAGGGATGCGGGTTTTCTATAAATTCAGTATATACCGGATATTTAAGCAATTAACGCAAATAGTTGTCATTTTCACTTGTTTTATACTTTATACTGTGTAATTTAAATGAGAAATGAAATGTTGATTTCTTATTAGGCATGAGATTTCGAGCATAATTTTTTTTTTATAACTAGGAGTAATTTTTAATATTTTCAATCACCCTAATATATATATATATATATATATATATATATATATATATATATATATATATATATATATATATATATATATATATATATATACTTATATATGTCGCAGATAGATTTCGAATCCGCTATTTTACAAAACCGCTAGTTGTTTTACAGAACAACTCCGTTATGTAAAACAACTGAACGACGTTTAACTGTTTTACATAATTAATTACTGTATATTAACACGTAATATTGCATAAACGTTTTGCGTTTATCAATGCAGCGGGTCAACGATTAGACGTTATGTAAAACAGCGTGAAATAAAACGTCAGATTATAGATTTTAGTTTATATCATTATTATTATTAATACTACTATTTATATTACCTAGCAATCTATATTGTTTAAGTCTTAAATTCATAGCTTAGAATTATTGTAAACGGGCTAATGGAATTCCCATTACTAAAGGTCCTTTTTCCTAACAAGTTCTATGTATTTTAGATATAGTGTCCAAAATTATTGAAATTAAATAAGGTAACTATTACAACCGAGGACTACAATCTTTCAATTCATCAATCATACCCCGAGTTGGTCGGGTTTGCGTGTTTCGGACCCCGCACTAAAAAGCGTTCTATATATTTTCCTATATCAAAACGGTCTTTGTGACTACAGATAAGCTATACTGCATTACATCTAAACGTGGGTAGCAGTTTCATAAAATATATCGCAATGACAATCCAGCTGAACGTCCTTCAGTTGTTTTACATAACGGAGTTGTTATGTAAAACAACTAGCGGTTTTTTAAAACAGCGGATTCGACAATCCATCTGCGACATATATATTCATATATATATATATATATTCATATATATATTCATATATATTCATATATATATATATATATATATTCATATATATTATATTATATTATATATATTATATATATATATATTCATATATATTCATATATATATATATATTCATATATATATTCATATATATTCATATGGATTGTCGAATCCGCTGTTTTAAAAAACCGCTAGTTGTTTTACATAACAACTCCGTTATGTAAAACAACTGAAGGACGTTCAGCTGGATTGTCATTGCGATATATTTTATGAAACTGCTACCCACGTTTAGATGTAATGCAGTATAGCTTATCTGTAGTCACAAAGACCGTTTTGATATAGGAAAATATATAGAACGCTTTTTAGTGCGGGGTCCGAAACACGCAAACCCGACCAACTCGGGGTATGATTGATGAATTGAAAGATTGTAGTCCTCGGTTGTAATAGTTACCTTATTTAATTTCAATAATTTTGGACACTATATCTAAAATACATAGAACTTGTTAGGAAAAAGGACCTTTAGTAATGGGAATTCCATTAGCCCGTTTACAATAATTCTAAGCTATGAATCCAGCTGAACGTCCTTCAGTTGTTTTACATAACGGAGTTGTTATGTAAAACAACTAGCGGTTTTTTAAAACAGCGGATTCGACAATCCATCTATATATATTCATATATATATATATATATTACACATAAAAATACAAAAGAAATTCTCTACTGAATATCATCACCGACAATAAACTGATATCCTCGATACGTAAATCAACCCACACATTAAATAATTGTTTTGATGCCTAAAAACAAATTTTTAAATAAATTATATGGCTAGTTGTTTTGTGTATATCGTGTTCTTGTTGTACAGACATACATGCATACGTTCATACATACAATAATTCTTGTTGTTGTTGTTTTCGAAAACATTATTTTTTCTTGTTCTTTGTGATCAAAGATTAAAGAAACAAATAAAAATTGTAAAAGTTTTAATGTAATGATAATAATATTTATAAAAAAACAAAAAAACTTTAAGTATATATGAAGATAACCCACTCGGAAACTATAATTTTTCTTAAGAATTTGAGGAAATTGAAAAATAGCATTCGGCTCAATGTCTTTTATTTTATTTAAAAACTTTTTGTCCAAATGTGAAGTGAGATTTTCCTGGACAATTTTACAAACTGTTTTTATAAACTGTTGAATAAATTAATATAAAAAAAATTCGTTACGCAGGAGCTGCTTCAACTTAGCGAATTTCCTTAAAATACATAAATCACTCTCTAGTGGTCACGATTTTAGTATGATCAAAATGAAATGTCGTATATGATTTGCGTATTTGCAAGGCCAATTTTATTAATAAATGACATAGTCAAGGGGAAATGGTGGCATAAAGAAAGAAGATAACACAAAATATAAAATATCTCTCTTAATAGTAGAACAATCGAAAAATACGTAAGGAATAAATTTGTAGAAAATCACTTTAGCTACAATTCATCACCTTATCATTTTTGCTCAAACTCTAATGTGTACAGAGATATTGAGGAATTTAATTTTCAATCTTAAACCGTTAATATTTCTGTAAATATTAGCGTAACAGAAAAAATGATAAGATACAAAATTACAGTAAAACTTAGTACCTAGAAGTTTACTTCTTATAAATTTTTCGATTTTTCAAATTTTAAGGGAGATATGTCAAATTTTG
Organism: Nineta flava; assembly: GCA_963920215.1. Taxonomy (NCBI): domain Eukaryota; kingdom Metazoa; phylum Arthropoda; class Insecta; order Neuroptera; family Chrysopidae; genus Nineta; species Nineta flava. The sequence goes on from OY986041.1 coordinate 45,825,545, forward strand.
TGTTTCCCCCTCCCTCTAAACCCCCCTTTCCCCTTGTTCGATTTTACCCATTAACGAACTTGACCTTTTGAATACCAAAAGCTCCTCAAATACCAAATTTTATTCCAATCAGGTCAAAATTGTGACCGCTAGAGTGATTACAGACACATATATATATATGTATATATATATATATGTCCATAGATATATATATACAAATTTTACAGATGGTGATTTTCGACATCTACTAGGTAGGATCGATGGACATTTGCAAAAAATTTTGCAAAATTTTGAAGTCGGTACGAGACCAATAGCTCTATTTCCTTTCAGGAAATTCGCTAAAAAGTAAAGATAAGTACTAATACTTAAAGGGTGGTGCACTTTTATTCCTCTCCCTAAATAAGTTTCAGAAACCCTCTACAAAAAAATTTTAAATATAGATTAAAATTTTTTAGTTAAACCTCACCAAACATATTAGCTTAATAAGTTTTAAAAATTTCATAAATGGTCAAGATTAGAATTTTTTTAAATATTTATCGTATTTTTTACCTATCGCAAAAATTCTGAAAACCTTAGCCCAAAGCCACCAAGGCTCAAGAATACATTGGATGTTTTAATATATTAGCTCGGATTTTTTTTTCACAAAATAAACATAGTGAATAAGTTTATTTTCATTCATAAACAAGTGAAAATAACAATTAATATCGAATATCGACTATATATCGAATATATACACCGTGTAACTGAGCAACCGTGTTTTTATAATTTTAAAATAATAATTCTAATTTGTTAATATTAATTAAAAGATTTTTATGTTACATTGTAGAAAAGTATTTTAAATTAAAAATCTATTATTTAATTATAAAAAAGCATTTTATTTAAATTAAAAGAATAAATATAATATAATTTAAAAATACAATAATTATAAATAAAAACACGGTTGCTCAGTAACACGGTGTATAAAAAAGTTTAAAAAAAAAAGATAGAAGTTGTTTATTTTTAAAAAAGGAACTTTTTTCCTATCTCATACCATTTCAAAGATGGATATTTGGCCCCCTCGTGGCAGGAAGCTCCGTCGGATTTTACTCATTTACGTACTTGATCTTACTTTTTAGCTTTAGAACACACACACAAAATTTCAGCTCGTTATCTCTTTTCATTTTTGAGTTATCGTTCCCACTGACAGACCGATAGACCGACATGCGGAAATGAACTAATTAGGTTATTTATGAACACCTATACTAAAAATTTTATTTGCAATCAATATTTTCAACCATTATAAAGTCGGAACTAAACTGATAATGAATACTCTTTGTATATGTTATATATACCGGGTATAATAGTAAAATTTTATTTAGGAATAATAAGGTTAACAATATCCGTGGGTAGCTGAACGATGAGTATTAAAACTATATTAATTCATTTATATTTGAGAAAATAAAAATATTAATATTTAGAAATTTCATCGAAACATTCCCAGTGTATATTAATACTAAAAGTTCAAAATTCTTGAGCGACCTTTGATAATGTATATTTTGAGCTAAATTTTCAGAATGCCATTTTTTAGCGAATTTCCTGAAAGGAAATAGACCTATTGGTCTCGTACCGACTTCAAAATTTTGCAAAAATTTCTTCAAATGTCCATCGATCCTACCTAGTATATGTCGAAAAACACCATCTGTAAAATTTATATATATATATATATATATATATATATATATATATATATATGTGTGTGTGTGTGTGTGTCTGTAATCGCTCTAGTGGTCACAATTTTAATCTGATTGGAATGAAATTTGGTATTTGAAGCGCTTTTGGTATTCAAAAGGTCAGGTTCGTTAATGGGTAAAATCGGACAAGGGGAAAGGGGGGTTTAGAGGTAGGGGGAAACACAACATTTGACATATCGCCCTTAATATTTGAAAAATAGAAAAATTTATAAGAAGTAAAGTTGTAGGTATTAAGTTTTACTGTAATTTTGTTTCTTATCATTTTTTTTGTAACACTAATATTTACAGAAATATTGACGGCTTAAGATTGAAAATTAAATTCCTTAATATCTCTTTACACTATTAGAGTTTGAGCAAAAATGGTAAGGTGATGAATGGCAGCAAACATGATTTTCTACAACTTAATTCCTTACGCATTTTTCGATTGTTCTAATATTAAGAGTTGTTGTTCTAATATTATTTTATATTTTGTGTTTTCTTCTTTCTTTATACCCCCCCCCCCTTTCCCTTTGACGTATGCCATTTATTAATAAAATTGGACTTGCAAATACTAAAATCATATACATTCATTTTTATCAGTCTAAAATTGTGACCGCTAGAAAGTGATTTATGTATTCTAAGGAAATTCGCTAAGTTGAAGCAACTCCTGCGTAACGAATTTTTTTATATGTGCAATCAAATGCCACCTAGAGAAAAGTAACCTGTTTTGACACTTCAGCTTGAATATTTGTAATTACTTGTCAATTTCAAAAAAATTCGTTACGCAGGAGCTGCTTCAACTTAGCGAATTTCCTTGGAATAAATAAATTACTCTCTAGCGGTCACAATGTTAGTCTGATCAAAATGAAATGTCGTGTCTGATTTTAGTATTTGCATGGCCAATTTTATTAATAAATAACATACGTCAAGGGGAAAGGGGGGCATAAAGATAGAAGAAAACACAAAATATAAAAAATCTCTCTTAATATTAGAACAATCGAAAAATGCGTAAGAAACAAAGTTGTAGAAAATCATGTTTGCTACAATTCATCACCTTATCTTTTTTGCTCAAACTCTAATGCGTCCAGAGATATTGAGGAATTTAATTTTCAATCTTAAACCGTCAATATTTTTGTAAATATTAGGGTTACAGAAAAAATGATAAGAAACAAAATTACAGTAAAACTTAATACCTACAACTTTACTTCTTATAAAATTTTCGATTTTTCGAATATTAAGGGAGATATGTCAAATTTTGTGTTTCACCCTCCCTCTAAACCCCCCTTTCCCCTGGTCCGATTTTACCCATTAACGAACTTGATCTTTTGAATACCAAAAGCGTTTCAAATACCAAATCTCATTCCGATAAAATGAAAACTGTGACCGCTAGAGTGATGACAGACACATATATATATATATGTATATATATATATATATATATGTATATATATATATATATATATATATATATATATATATATGTCCATAGATATATATATATAAATTTTACAGATGGTGATTTTTGACATCTACAATGTAGGATCGATGGACATTTGAAGAAATTTTCGCGAAATTTTGACTTCGGTACGGGACCAATAGCTCTATTTCCTTTCAGGAAATTCGCTAAAAAGTATGCGTATGATGATTATACATAGTCGTGAACTGAACAAATATGATTAAACAATTTCATGAACAAGATTGATTATACCATAACATCATAAATACACATATTTGTGGATTAAAAAGTCGGAACAAATGAATGAATATGGAATATCAAAATTATACTCCAAAAGATAATAAAAACCCGCACATTGATTGCTAACTTTAAGCCATATCAAAATAATAATTCTAAACTGCAAAACAAAAAAAGGTTTAATTTAATTTATTCCAAAATTTCGTGAGTATTTGTAATTTAAATTTGATATCTTAAAGCGTGTTGACGAACTAAAACAAAAAAAGTATGAAAACATTTAGTACCTCTAAAAAGTTTTAAGACAAACTGATGTTAAATTTTTTTTTTTAATAGTTCATCATTTGTGGGCATAATTTCGATGATTATAGCTAACAGAAAAATTCTTTCTACTGCAAAAAAAAAAATTAAACATTCATCTTTGTGTATTTTTTATACTCCCTGCCATCAACTTTCGATCTTGAAGTGTCTGTTTGTAATGTCAATCTATACAAATAAATAAAATTGAAGTGTCTGTTTGTAATCTCAAAATGCAGGTAGCGTTTTACTAAATGCATATGAAATTATATGCGGTACTTATAACAAAAAAACAATTTTTAAAATTTTTGTCTGTCTGTTTGTTCCGGCTAATCTCCGAAACGGCTGGACCGATTTCGATGGGACTTTCACGGGCAGATAACCGATGGTATAAGGAGTAACTTAGGCTACTTTTTTTTGCGCACAAAAATTAAAACCCATAAAATTGTGAATAAAATCCGAATCTCCCAAACCTCAAGCGTCAGCGAAGCGGGCGGGGCATGGCGAGTATTCAATATAGTGAGTATTAGATTGTAAAGTAAATTGCAAATATTTCTGTAAATATTAGAGTTACTGAAAATATGGCAGGTAATATATTGTAGTAAATATTATTTACTACAATCTTATCTTGAAATTTTTCACGTTTTACTAATATTACGAGAGAAATTCAAGATTTTTGCTCCCCTTTCCCCGTAACCGATTTTGTCCAATAACAAACTTGGCCTTTCAAATACAAATTACACGTTTCAAACCTAATTTCATTTATTCATTCCCTAAAATTGTGGCTTTTAGAATGCGTACAGAGATATATGCAGATCCGGAATGGTCCTAGGTTCGATCCCTATCCAAGATGTGTTATTATTTGTTCGTTGAGTATTTGTGAACTTCCCGATCAAATGATACCTTCAATATCAGAGGCAGCGTGGGCGACGTGGGCCACCACCTACGACCTCGCGTCTCAATGGTTTATGCATAACTCGGACGCAACGTGAAAATGTATTCGTCATAAAACGATAAATATATTGACATACCAAATTTCTTCCCAAGAAATTTCTTCTCAAGGAGCTTCTCTAAATTAAAATTAATAAAAAATTATTTGAGAAGTACGATGGATCAGGAAAGACTTTGTTAGCTTTGGCATTTTTATCTATTGAAGCAGATATAGCATCTAAGTTGAATTATGGCACAATCATTAAGGAGTTTATTAAGGCAAAAAGCAGGAAATTTCTGTTTCTTTAATGTTTCTTTAATGTCTTAGAATATAGTTTAGTTTGCATTGTCTATACTATCATAAAGTAAAAAGCTATGTTTCAACCGTTTTTTAACCCGACTTCAAAAAGGAGGATGGTTCTCAATTCGTCTGTATTTTTTTTTTAATGTGTGTCACCTCAGAACTCCGTCATTTATGAACCGATTTTGAATTTTTGTTTTTGTTTTAAAGGTTTTGGTTTTCCATTGGTCCCATTGGCACCAAATCGCATTCTGATGAGGGGATCCCCGGGAAATCAAGGAAAATCCTCATTTTATATGTGATAACCGATTTCTGTAAAATTTTTTTTTTGAAAGGGTATACTCATTCATAATGGGAAAATAAGAAAATTTGTTTAAAAACCGACCCCAAAAAAAAATTTTTACAAAAAAAAAAACAAAATGCATGTAAAAAAAAACTGAAAATCTGTTATGAAAAATGCACTAAAAATTAAAAAAAAAAAATGGATAAAAAAAATAAAGAAATGCATTAAAAGTTAGTAGGTCGTTTAGTTGGTCTACCCATATTTAGACTAATAAATTAAGTTATAGAACTTCAAAGTCACTAAAAAGCGAGAAATAAAACCTATTTTGACAAAATAGAAACCCGACATCAAAAATCAAATATTCTACAACAAAAAATGCACTAAAAAGTAAATAAATAATTGCATATTCTTGTGCCAATTTTAGTTCACCTAAGCAAAAATTTTTAAATATATATGTACAATTATTGTTATTTTTGGAGGCGGTGTCCAAAAGTTATGTGAATTTCTCTATGCTGACACCGACTCCAAAAATAACAATAATTGTACATAGAATATGCAATTCTTTTTTTACTTTTTTACTTTTTAGTGCATTTTTTGTTATAGAATATTTGATTTTTGAAGTCGTGTTTCCATTTTGTCAAAATAGGTTTTATTAATTTGTAACATTGCTTCTTGCGCTACCAGAGGCAAAATGTACCTTGCCCACATCAAATTTTGGTCTTGTCTCGCCACTGTTCAGTATTCTTGGTAACAAAAATGTATATGAAACAGAGTATAAAACGGTATAGTAGTTATCATCAAGTACAATAATAAAATTATACTCTATATAAAGAGAAGTTAAACTTCTGCTAGCCTAAAGACATTTTTTATTCTCTTTAGCTTTACAAACAATTATAACTATTACTCTCTGACTGCAGTGAATGAATTTACAATATATTATATACACGAATTTTTTTTTTTTTTTGCAAAACAGATGTTTATCATTATCAACCCCCAACAATAACAGCAACATGAACAACAATTCAATTCTGGCAAAATATAAATTGCATATATTATTTTGCGTAAAATTGTGTAAATTGTATACAATTTTTTTTTTCTTATATAATGTTATGTGGAATTATTCTTGGTTTTTATAAATCTGTGCATTTAATGAATGATTATTTAAAATTTGTGTTGCTTTTAATATAGAAAATTCATGCGATGAAATGTAATTTAAAATAGCGTAGATGTTTTTTGATTTTTTTATTAAACGTTATAATTGAAATCTCAGCACTTAATAAATGATATGTTTGATATACATCTGTTCATAATAAAGTGGTCAATTTTAGTTTTATGATTTACTTCAACAGTAATTTCATACAAATTTTAATCCCAGGGTATTAGGTAATAGCAAAATTTGTTTCTTGACAATTTGATATCAGGGAAGATGTAAAAGGGAATATCATTAGTTTTATTTGAATAGCGCTTCAAGTACAAGAAATTACTTCCAATAATAAAAAGTAAATAATTTTGGAGTTTCTTATGCCAAAAATGCCATATCTCAATAGCTAATACGATATCTCAATAGCAAAAAAAAACCGGTAGAATATTTAAATTTACATTGAAGTGGCTAAAGTATTCTAAACTAAGCTTTTAATCCAAATCACTGAAACGGAAATAGAGCTTTGTTTTATTTTCGAATTTTGTATAAAATGAGTTTCTCTAACTATAATTATGTTTGGGAATTATTTTCGAATTTTACTATCAGTTTTTATAACAATTATAACTCATTTTAAAAGCTTTTATTTAAAATGAGATATTTATTTCATTACACTTTCTGTTTGTTTATATGCGCGGGATATTATTTTTTTATGAGGGAAAAATCTATAAATCCAGGCGGGAAAGTTAATTGAGGTTTTTAGTCTTGGTTTTAATCAATTGGATTTAAAAAAAATTTTTATTATAATGGATTAAATAGAAAAAATAATACAATTTTCTTTAAAAAGCAAGCTTTTATTATTTAATGAACTAAAAAGTTATTCCTCCATTTTCGACGTTCGTAAGCCAGATGAATAAATTGGTTGAGCTGCATATTGTTTGATATTATACTATTTAAAAAAAAACAACTATGAATAAAATTATATATTGTATCTAAAATCAATGATTCTATATTTTATCATGGTGGAACAGATCCAGCACCACTTCTTCCGTTAAAACTAGAGTTTGAAAGCCTGGAATTAAATCCATTATTTACATTAGAATCAGAGTTAGTGAAATTTATCAAGACCAGGCCACGTTTATCAATATATACATTTAACCCCTTGTAGTTTTAATTGTTTAAATAAATTATATATCTAAAATAATTACTTATTTGAATAAAGTATGTGCCTGAAATAATTTAAAAGAAAATTTCATACCACAAAATATATAATTTTATTTATTATTAATACTACAGTGTAAAATAAAAATAAACTAATAATCGTTCAGTGGGTGACTTTTCGAAGCACGAATGTTAATTTTCGAAGCACACGCAGGAACATGTAATGCAACAAGACTTTACTTTATGTTTTAAGACTTTCCTGTTTTGACAAAGTCAATTTAGTTTTACACGAGTCGGACTCGTGATTGTTTCACATAATGGAAATAAGTTTACACGAGTCAGACTCTTGATTGGTTCTCAAAGTAAAAATAAGTTTACACGAGTCACACTTATGATTAATGCACAAAGTAAAAATAAGTTTACACGAGTCAGACTCGTGATTAATGCACAACGGGTTATTATACAAAGTATACGAGCCCATAAAAATGAGATCATTAATAATGTGGTTCGTAACTCTAACATATTTCTTTTATCAGAAACATGGAGTAATATTGATAAAGACATTCCTAGACATTCCTAATTTCAACTTTATAGTCAAATTTAAATGTTCTAATGTATGAACTGGCGGTGTAGGCATCTTACAAAATAATAACGAACATTTATTTTTTGTTCTATAATGTAAAATATTGTCTTGTATTTCAATATGCAAAAATAGCACACGCACAATTATTGTCCATCGAAGAGTGGGGTCCCTTATGGGATAACTTTACTTGTTGTCCGTTTCTTTAATCATCTAATGTATGCATATATAAATTTAGGCTTTCTACTGTATGAGACACATTTTTTACTAAATATTTCCCAAGCACTGTGCAATAGAGCAGGATTGAAAACTGTGTAACAGATCGAACGAGTTCTATCAGCGCCAAAAGAATTATTACTTCAATAAAACACTCTGTTTGAAATTTTTTGCATAAACTCGGTATATACCGGGTATTTAAGCAACTAACTCACTTGTTAGTCGTTATTTTCACTTGTTTTTAAATAAAATTGTGTCTATAATTAATTTATTTAATTTGAAAATCCTAACCTGTTTAATTTTAGTATCCCATCCGAGAGGATTTTTGGAAAGAAACCTGCAAATTGTTTCTGAGACAAAGATTATTACATTCCCTATCTTAAAACAAATTAATGTATATTTGTGTAGGCGAAATCACACTTGATTTAATTATTAATTTTTAACGTTTTTTTTTTTTTTAATTCGGAAGGAAGTTGTTGTATTAAAATAGGTCAAAATTAAAATCTTTCTTGGAGGTAAACAATTTGTAAAGAATAAAATCTCAGCTGATGGTTGTGAGTCCGTTATTATTATATTACTTGCATAGAATGTTATTTGTTATTTATTTATGTTACAAATTTATACAAGGGTGATAAATACACATGTACTATTGTTAACACATTGAATAGACTGCTGGGGGTTGAATTTTTTTTGGCGCGTGCTATATACTAAAAGGTAATATTACCCACCCTCACAAGTATACAATAAATATTGTATCTTTTATTCATATGAAATATGATTTAATATGATTGTAGTGGGTGATACTCGGCTGTCACTGTGTTGAATTAGAATAAAGCTAAATATCACAGTAGTTTGATATGGTATGCGCCTTCCTATACCAGCTATCAAATGGTAATAAAAAGGTATAATTTTGGCGGTTCGATTCATACAAAAATTTTATGTTGGAAAATCAATTACTTGCAGTTGCATCTACAAACGTTTGATTAGATTTTGTTGGAGTAGAAGGAGACGATTCTAATTATCTTGAGCACGATAATGCGACAGGCCGAGTTCTAAAATTTACTCTACAACAAATTAAATACACTATAATAAATTAAACAGATTTTTGGGATTCAAACCAAACTTTATTTTGCTTAATAATAAATAATATCAAAACGGTTTGTTGATACAGTAGGAACCCCTCATATCCGACCCTAACGGAACCGGACCGATGTCGGAACGTACAAAATGTCGGATATCGCGAGGAGCAAGAAAACATCTTTTCTCAGGTAGAAAAATTAGTTTTATTTATATAAAAATAGTTGCATTAATACTGTAGGTACCTAATACTGAAGGTCTATTTTCAACGCATCTTCTGTTTCATTGAATACGATTCCAGGTCTTTACGGGTTTTTTTCTAGTCTTTTACTGTGTTCACCCCAACTCCCAACACATTAGCTAATTTAGTAACTGACTCACCATGGTCCAAACGTTGTAGCGCATCAAGTTTTTGTGAAGAGAAACACAAACACGCTTACGTTTTTTAGACGCCATTATTACATGTAACTTGAAAAGGTTTTATAGACCTATTAACTAACTGAAGCTTGTTACAGGAAAGCAAAGCGTAGAGCAGATGAGTCACTAATCACGTCTAAACATTTAAGTCTAGTGTCGCCCGTCGACATTAGGTCGATTATCCCGAGGAGGCGGTTATTCACAGGTCCAATATGAGGGGTTCTACTGTAGTTACTGAAGTAAACACATGTAGTTGCCGAAACAACAAAGGGCATACATAGTGTGACCGCATAGTTATCTAAATATGAAAGTGTATTGAGATTTAGTAGCGAGTCCATTACAATTTCAACGAGATTTAGAATTAATTTGTTAAGTAATGAATGAAGTTGAGTAAACAAAATCTGAAAGACTTTAATGTGTGAGACTTGATATTAAATAAAACTTTTCATTTTACCTATTTATGCAAGTTTAATCACGTAACCACATAACACTGTTCCTCGAAAATTCAAAAACTCTTATCGATAATTTGTCAAAGTTATCAACAATTAAACAATTTAAACAAGGAGCCGCCTAATGGGAAAAAATAATTTGTTATGTTTAAACTTGTAACAACTATGTTAATAAATTAGACATTGTAATAAATATTGTTTAAAAATATAAATATTTGATTTAAACAGTTTATTTAATTGAATTGGAAAAATACTGTTATCGAACGATATAAATAATTATTAATTATTTTAGATCATAATATAAACTGATTTTTTATGCTAAAAAATAATGATTTTTAATTTCAATTTAGGACAAAAAATTGTAAACTTGTGGATTGTGGACGTTTAGAATTTGAAAGTACCTAGTGAATTTTCTAGAATTTTATGAATGCACTATATCTAGCACATGAACGTCTTTAAGTGAGACAAGAAGAAGCTTAATTATTCGACATACAAATTTTACTTCGGCTTAATTTATCTGCTCCCGAGATAGATAATAACGATAGTTTTACCCAGAAAATATTACGTGCAAATTTTGTTGGTCTTTTAATTGTTTATAATATTGTTGAAATGGCTTTATATTTACCTGACACCTATTCATATCCCTAAATTTTCAAAGCAGAAAATAACTTTAAATTATATTTTTATGCCTTATAAATATACAAACAGTTTTTAGGAAAACTTTTTAATTGCAATGTTGTTTCTATTAAAGGTACTAACAACTCTTGACACGTTTTCCTTTTTTACCGATTCGATAATAAAGAAGTTGAAATATCAATTTTATATGTATACTAAATTAATATACGTAGTACTACTAAAGAAATCCCCCATTAATATTTCCACATTAACTTTAGCAAAATATATAGTAGGATAAAATTTGTATTCCAAATTTAATATACAAAAAACGAAATTTTATTATCTTCAACTCGTCATAATAGAAAATCTGATGCGACAAATGTGACTGGGTATTATATCATATGTTGTATTGAAGGGTTTTTCTTTTTTTGAAGAAGCAACTGTGTTCCAAAACTAGTCAAACACAGTGATTTTACATATTTTTATATTCGATGGAGATGGAACTCCCGATCTCTTTCTTTCCGGACCAGTACTCTTTCCACTAAGTTACCGAGATGCTAAGGTAGGATGCATATAATGTGCTCTTATTATGGAAGCTTACTGGTCCCACCCCATCAAAAATATATGTACAATTTTATCAAGTTTTGATGTCAAAATAATGTTACCAATATTCAGACATACTACTCTTTAAAATATTAGATGGTAATTTCTTTTACACCAATTATTTTGAAACGTAATTTTTATCTTACAAAAGAATCCGGTATTGAAAGTTTAGTGTGAATCTATGTACCAATTTTTAAGATGACTGCGAGTCTATGAGAACAAATTTTTACTTCTTTTTTATGTAAATTTCAAATATTTTTCAAGATAATTGAAGTATATATTAACATATGCGAATTTTAAAAATAATTTAAACAACTTTTATATAATAAATTCATCAACGAAACCTATAATTAACTACCAACTCACACTTCCAAAGAGAATTTCGAAAATGACAGATACATATTATTATATTAACACAGATATTTTTAAATCTACTTTCAATTTTTTGAAATTAACCTACCAACATCATCTTAATTTAATATAAACATTATTTTCCGAACAGAAATTTCAAGCAGAAATCTTGGTACTTTTTCAACCAAATTGAAATTAAGTTTGTAATTGTCAATATATTTATTATATAGGCTGGCCAAAAACAATCCAGATGATTTAACTTTATTGACCTAATTTATAATAATGAACAGTAAATAAGTTGTATTTAAAAAATAAAATTTTTGAGACACCCAAACATATAAATAATTTTGAACATCCTTTGACAAAATGCTCAATATAAAGCTTTAAAGACACTGTTAAATGAATTTTTATTAATAAAATTTTTTTGATTTTTTAAATGAAAAAATTTCTCTTAAGAACAAAGCATACAATAAATCTTATAACCCATAATATTATTTAAATAATTTTTTATTTTAAATTATTTAATTTTTATTTTTTATATTTTATAATATCGAAAAAAATGTTGAACATTACACAGCTTGAACATTATATATACATATATAATATTAATAAATATATATATATATAATGCAATACAATGGCAAGCCGCAGCATTCCCATGCCACGTCTGCGTGAGATGATGGAGGCCGAAGGGCTGGACAGCACTGGCACAAGAGAGGTCTTACAGGCAAGATGGGAGGAGCACCAATCTAGGCAACAAGGAACACCAACTTCAAGGACTCAAGGACCAGCCATTCCCACATCAGAACGACGTAGAAGTGTGGTTTCCAACCCGGAAGAGCCAGCTGCTGCGACAATGGAAATGATGTTTGCGACAATAATGTCCAACTTCAAGAATTTGGATGAGAGAATGGGTGATCGATTGGATAAGACGGCCAACAAACTTGAAGAGATGAGCGACCAACTTCAAGGATCTGAAGCAAGGATGGATGAGCGACTTGGAAATCGACTTCAAGAGTCTGAAGAAAGAGTGGACGAACGAATGAGTAGTCGACTTCAAGAGTCCGAAGAGATCGTGATGTGACTGCCATCAGGAGATACATCGTAGATAGTAATAGTCCACTGAAAAGCAATCTACGTCGACGAGTGGACAGAACAAGAGCTAACTACACCGTAGCTGACGGGATCCTCTGGTACCATAGTCAACAGATGGTACAAGAAGTGCCAGTGGTTCCCGAAGAACGCCGACTTGGTTTTCTAAGAAGATATCACGATAGTGATGAAGCAGCACACCCCGGATGGAGAGAAACGTATCGTCAAATCCGTAACCGCGTCTATTGGTATGGGATGCAAGATGACATACGTAGATATGTAAAAGGGTGTGATACGTGTGCTAGAGTGAAGCCACTAAATCAGAAACCAAGTACAGCAATGAGAAGTCGAAGACCTACTTCACCATGGGAGGTAGTCAGCATCGACTTGATGGGTCCATACCCACGCACATCACGTGGAAAAACAAATATATTGGTTGTGACTGATCTATTCACTAGATGGATCGAAGCATTTCCATTGGGGGCCACGTCGACCTCGAAGATAGCCCAAGTACTGAAAGACGAAGTATTTAGTCGTTATGGATATCCAAGAGCAGTACTAAGTGATAATGGTCCTAAGTTCAGATCAAGAGAATGGAAAGCAGTGAACAGAGATTGGATCACAGAGATATGGATTACACCAATATATCATCCAAGAGCCAACCCCACGGAAAGACAGAACCAAGAGTTGAAAAAGTTGTTGCGTCTGCATTTACTTGATCAAGAACATAAAAACTGGGATCAACAACTGCACAAATCATTATTTGCGATACGTAACCGTGCAAATCGAACAACTGGTTTTTCGCCCGCCAAATTGTTACTGGGGGCTGAAATGAAGAAGCCTGGGGATTGGCAAATAATAGTCGAAGAAGAGCCTCAAGATATTGAAGAATGGGCCAATGAGAGAGGCCAGGAACGTAAAGAAACTGTTGAAAGAGCTCGGCAAACAATATTGGCCAATGCCGAAGAGAACGACCAAGTGGAAACGGGACTCGTTTACCAACCTGGAGAGTCCGTCTGGATGCGAAACCAAGTACTCAGCAGTAAGGTGGAGGGTGTCCATAGTGGATTGGCACCGAAGTGGAAAGGGCCTTACAGAGTGCTGAGGAGTTTACCAGCTGGAATATATGTTGTGGATACAGTGCCTCCCACGAAGATACATGGAGGTCTCTTGAAGCCGGCCAGTGCAAGGACCGCCGCCAATGGGAATCTGGGAAGATTGAGTGTGGGGAACGAGGTGTTCGGCCAACTACTTCCAGATCGATTGGGGGGTCAAAGGCATGGAGGTGATGGAAGACGACGGGATGTACCAAGTGTGGACGAGCCAGAGGCCAGAGCATTAAGGCCAGGGTACAACTTGCGGCCCAGACGACCGGCAATCAACAACAGGCGCCGTTGATGAAGAGTGAAGAACTAATGTGTACGTACACTTTTAAGTTATGCTAGCTAGCTAAATGTACTAGTACAATTCAAATAGTTCTTAAGTCAAAAATTGGTCGACCAAATATAATAAGCAAATTAGAAAATGTGTGTTGGAATCTAGAGGGGGAGATTTTGTTGTAATGAAAATTATTAAGAATAATTTTTTTTGATTCAACACACATTTTAATTATGAAAGTAAAATATTACGAAAAATATTTTAGATAACAATATTTTTTTTTCTTGCAAAAAGAAGGAGTTTTTTTTTTGAAAGTACAAAAAGAAAATAATATAGCTCGATTTATTTTTTTTTTCTTAAACAAAGTTTTTTTTTTAAGTCGAAAAATGATAATAAGATTAATAGATACTTTTGATTTAAAGTTTTTCTATTTAGAAAGAAAAAAATCAAAAATTGAAAAAAATTATTGCATATAATTTAATTTAAGAGAATCAAAAGTTATACAAATTGAATGTTTTACAAAATAACATAAACAGATCACAAATAACATACAGATCATAAATAATTTTGTAAAAACAAGACAATTTTTGTAAACAGACGTAAGCTAGCTTACAGTTATGAATGTATCATACAATTTGTGTATAGATTTTAAATTGACACTGGCCCGGTGCATTAAGTCTCTGCTTAAATATCAACCAAGCGGGGTATGACTATGGGTCAAACCCAAGGAGAGGTATAATTTTTAATTAATTTTATATATAATCTGAACACTCCGACTACGTCCATGGGTGTTGATATACTAAAATATTCTAGAAGCCTCCATGCGAAAATATATTGTCAAAAACAAAATATTTATTCAAAAAAACAATCATATTCTAGAACGACCCATGGCGGGTATATAAACCGTGACCAGTGTCGATTCAAAATCTATACACAAATTGTATGATACATTCATAACTGTAAGCTAGCTTACGTCTGTTTACAAAAATTGTCTTGTTTTTACAAAATTATTTATGATCTGTATGTTATTTGTGATCTGTTTATGTTATTTTGTAAAACATTCAATTTGTATAACTTTTGATTCTCTTAAATTAAATTATATGCAATAATTTTTTTCAATTTTTGATTTTTTTCTTTCTAAATAGAAAAACTTTAAATCAAAAGTATCTATTAATCTTATTATCATTTTTCGACTTAAAAAAAAAACTTTGTTTAAGAAAAAAAAAATAAATCGAGCTATATTATTTTCTTTTTGTACTTTCAAAAAAAAAACTCCTTCTTTTTGCAAGAAAAAAAAATATTGTTATCTAAAATATTTTTCGTAATATTTTACTTTCATAATTAAAATGTGTGTTGAATCAAAAAAAATTATTCTTAATAATTTTCATTACAACAATATATATATATATATATATATATATATATATATATATTTTTTATACAATGTATTTCAATAGACTTAAATTTTATTTAAATATTAATTTAACAAAATATTTTTTTCGATATAACATATTTGTTCTGTTTTGTGTATGTGTGTGTGTGTGTGTGTGTGTGTGTGTGTGTATGTGTGTGTGTTTAGTTGGGGATTACAAAAGATGGAACTACATCCATATTTAATCAAAATTAATTTTTTGTCACTTTTAATAACATTTAAGAAATTTTTTTATTCTGATAAATTTATTTGAACATTATTTTGGAATTTAATTAATCAAAAATTTTTATTGTAGTAAATTAATTTTTTTCTAAATTAATTTTAAGTGATTTCGTCTTGCGATTAGAAAATTCATTTATAAGCATTAACTTCTATATTCTGATTAATTAATTTTGAATTTTTTTACTGTTTAAAAATGTTTATTTATTGATGTAAACCGGTGTGCTTATAAACTTGAAAAAATATCGGTATAGTAAGGAATTTGAGGAAAAAATATCATAGAAACCGTTAAGAAGGCATTCACATTTTTCCTTTTTTTTTTTATTTTACCTGTATAAACTATGAATATAAACTATGAAAATCAAAATTGAGATATTACTAAATCGTTACTTTATTTGAGGTTCCCTGATACCAAAAAATGTATTCTTGGCCATTGGTCGATTTGTCTATATGAATGGATGTGAAAGATATCTCAAGAATGGAGCGAGAGAGATATGAAACTTTCAACTGCAGTTTAATGTTGTCTTTGCCAGCAATATATTGGTGGAAATTACTAAACTAAATTGATAATTAATTCTAGATGTTCTTGAGTATTTTGAAAATTTCTCAAAAACACTTCCTAAAACTTAGATTTAGTCGCAACTCTAATTTTGATAGATAGAGTTAGGCTTTTCTTTTGTTTAGGATTGGTTTTTTCTTGGTTTTTGGAAATTCTCTTATTAACAATACGACAAAAATATGAACAACTTTTGTATCATGCATATTTCCGTAAACGAAATCAATTTAGCTCAATAATTTACATACTTTCGATCAAATTCAATTTTGATAGTAAATAAATACCATTGTTTGCCAATTTTGAATGCAATGATACATATGTTAAACTCTGTTTATAGAGGTCGTGCGAGTGTTTCTCACCCGATTTTTTCTATATCTGTGGAATCAATTAGGCTTGTATCTAAGTGATATTCACGGAAATACTTTAAATGCTGTAAGATTTCTGATTTCCACTTCAAAAATTAAAATAATATAGGTTTTGGAGGGTATTTATCCCAGTAGACTTTCAAACGAATGTCACAATTTCTCTTGTTTTTTACAAGATTTGCGTCAAATATCTTTTATGCGTAAATATTTTTTTATTAACAATTTCCTTAAAAGTGGAAATAGATTAAAATAAAAAAAACACTTTTCAGATTTGGAGGAAAATCATTAGTTTATCCAAAATTCAGAATTCTACCCTTACAGGTTTTTGAAATACTTTTACTCTCTAAACACTTGTTGAATTTCAGTATGAATTTTTCATTCATTACTTTTGTTGAAATTGCCGAACCGAAAGAGAGATTTTTTTGCAATTTTATGGGCATCAAAATGTAAATTTCGAAGAGTAGCATCTCTCTTGCATTGTGGTGTTGACTTGTAAAAGTTTTCTGTCGTCTCGTATCATCTCGTTTTTACAGTTTTACAGGTTGTCCTAAAAAAATACAATTGAAAAAAAAATCATTTATTGATTTTAAGTAAAACTATTAATTATTGCTGGTCGGCTGATTTGTTTAGCAAGAATTGTTTAGCAAGTTAAAAAATAGCAGAGCCCTAAGAATAAAGGCTATAGAAAAAATTAAATCATGCCCACCCAAAATGATTTGTTGTTTTGTGATTAGTACATTTTTACAGATTTAAAATCTATAGAGATTGAAAGAGAGTACTAATACTAAGAGAGTACTAAAATCAGGATACTAATTTTTGTCTCGTCTCTCACTGACTTATTCTCGTCTTGACTTATCTATTGTCTCTCACAGCTTCACTAATCAGGATATTAATTGTTAAAAAAAGATTAAAGTTTTATTAGGTCAAGCTAATGTGGGTGAGATACATATCAAAATGACAGTTAAAAACTTAAACTGGTTTCGAAATTATGCCGTCATAACGCAAATAAAAATCAAAGGACATTGTTTGCAAAGGTGTATATGATATTAATATTTCTTAAAAATAAAAACACTTATATATCTATACAACTCGCTGTTATATTGTGATTCAAGAATGCTTTTTCTACTTGAGGCTCCTTTGTTCGATTAACTTTTAACATAGCCGCTGTATTGCCTGCGGCTATTCATCTGTATCAAAACAGTTGTAGTTTAACTACTAACTTCAATAGAGTAATTTTTTTTTGTTTAAAGATATATTTATTTATTTGGATGAGAGTGTTGTTTTTTTGAGTCTTGAAATGTTACTTTAAAGTTATACATTTATTTTTTTTGTTTAATAGAGAAATTAAACACGATGTTTTAATAATTTTTATCAACTTATTCTGTTCCTATTGATGTCAAAAAAATATTGTACAGTTTTTAAACTTGAAATGTATAATTTAGATAAATTAATTTATATTGAATTATATGTTGTAAATATTCGCTAATTATATTTGTTGTAAAGAATTATTTTTAAAAGAGAAAAATATTTTGGGGATTTTCGAAATGTTAATTATATGAAAGGGAAGAGGCTCTAACTGTGTTTCAAATAAAACTTGTTCACCGACACTGCATAAAATATTCTTCAACGATACCAGTTGAGAAAAAAAGGACAACAGGAATGTATGAATTATTTATAATTTGTGATAATTTACAAATTATATATAATTATATTTGACAATTATATTGAATTATTTATTATAAACTTTTATCAAATGTAATTAAAACTTATTTACAATGAGATACAAAAATTTTTCAGACGATCGGATGTTAAAAATGATAAAAATTTGCACCTCATTATAACGGGTAAATTACTACGGACAAGGCAATTACTAAACAGAGATATAATTTTCGATTAAAATTCTACACCTTTGTAAAAATCTCGGGTAAGTACTATTACAAAAAAGGTGGTGTACTGAAAGAAATTTTAAACAACTGACGTTTTTATCAAGCATCGGAATTATTAATGAGCTTTGCGGTACTTATAGGAGATAATTCACTCATTACTATGGCAACCTTTTTTTGCTTGAAGAGCCCGTTATCCTTCCCGGAGGAAAATAAGGCTTTCAGTATAACATTTCTGCCAAACATAGTTCTGTCAAACCACGTTTACTAGTTAGCCGTAAACTCTAATACAACTTTTTTAATCCAAATAAAGGCAAATTTCATATCAAGAGTTATCTTGTAAATGCTCGTTATTTAAATATATCATTATTTCTTTGCAATTAAAACATATCATTTCGTAATCCAGGAAGTAAGAAGTCACACTGAACCTAATCACAGCACTTAAACTGCAAGACATAGACAAAGTCTTAGATCGTTTGCCACAGACGCTAATCTAATTTTTTAACAATAATTATACTCCCTTTCCACCCTACAGCTATAAAGTCTGGTATATAATATCCTAAAAAACCTCTATATGTAGAGACCATTTGAATATAGAAGTTGTGTGGCATATATTCACAGATGAAAACCAGTATTTACTGCCAATCACGCAAGAAATTTAACCCTTCAAGTTTTTTTTTTTTTTTAAATGTCGGATCTCAGAAAGAAAGAACAAAGAGGACAAAGAAAATTATTGATCGTTTTTGGCGAATTTACAAAACGTAAATTTTTTTTAAATTAAATAATACAGTAACATGTATTTTTACAAAAAACATGAAGCAATAGCTAGATTAGATGCATTTTAAAGGAAAAAGAAATTTTATGCCATTATTACTTTTTATAATAATAATCATAAATTTGTTCATCGCCGGTTTGCAAATTTCATAGAGAAAAGTAAATGTATTATTTTTATTTTTTTGATCGACTGCATATTCTTACTTTAGCGAAGAAAAAAAAATTGTGCGGTCGGCGGACCCCGTCAGGAACGAAGTTCTTTACGTTATTTTTTCAACTCTAAACGTGATTTAATATGTAGATTTCTATTGATTATATTTGTGTATTTTTGTCACGGCAAAATGCCCTCTTTTATTCAACTCTCTCTAGTTAGTAGGTTTTATTTTATTTTAGCGAATTTCCGGAAAGGAAATAGAGCTATTGGTCTCGTACCAAAGTAGATGTCGAAATTCATTATCTCTAAAATTTTTATGTATATATAAGTTTTTTTTACCATATTATGTTCATTCATGCAAAATAAGTCAAAGTTAGTAATAATTTTTTAAGATTAATTAATTAATCTTAATAGCCAGCAGGACTACGGTTGCAGACATTGCACTCATACATTTATAATTTTATCTGCCTTTTAAACATTATTTCATTAAATTAACAGATGAGGGTAGATTTTTCTAATGCCGGATCTTAGACCATCATCTTTTTTATTTTCATACAAAAAGAGAAAGTAAATCATAGCATTTTAATTTATGCGAGACAAATAACATACCTTAATACCTTTCTACGGGATACAACAAAAACATATCATTTTCGGGATATTCCGCAAAATTCGAAACGGTTGGCATTGCTAATTAGTAAGTTGAAGTGTATATATACATATGTATGTACCTCTATATACAATACAGTCAAACCTGGGTAAGTGAGAACTGGATAAGTGAGAAAACTCTATAAGTGAGAGTAATAGCCAGGACCCGTCATTTTAAGCTCCCAAAACCTCTATTAGCGAGAAACAGAAACCTCTGTAAGAGAGAGTCGTTTTTCCTTCATGGACCTCCGTAAGTGAGACTGCTACTTATCTACCCCTATATAAGCGACAGTCGAGCTTTATTTATTTATATTATTTAGGAGGAACTATAGCTACTCATATTACATATTTACTACATTCGTACTTGCTGTGACTTGTCATTGCTGCGTACCTCTATAAGAGAGAAACGCTACCCATGTACCTGCATTAGCGAGAAACTCGGGTTAGTGAGAAACCTCTATAAGCGAGAATGAGATTGTGCTCCCTTGAACTCTCGCTTATCCAGGTTTGACTGTATATAGAGGTACAAAACACATCAAGAAGTTACAATTTAAATCAGTATATTTGTTGTTTTTTTTTTGGTCGTCTACCTATATAAAATTTTAAATATATTAATAATAAAAAACAACAAGAAGAACAAGTGAATGGTTAAACAAAGATAAACCAATATCTTAAAGTGAGATAAGATATATATACATATATATATATATATATATATATATATATATATATATATATACATATATATATATATATATATATATATATATATATATATATATATATATATATATATATATATGTATGTATATATACAGCTTGGGCGCCGCATTCCAAAGTCACCGCGATCTCACTCGTCCCGTCATCGCTATCGGCTATTCAGGTAGTAGTGAGTTTTATTATTTACTCCCACACTCAGTCAGTGTGTGTACAGTGTACAATGTGTATATGTGTATGTGTATGTGTGTGTAGTTAGCTCCTCACTTGTTGTTAGGGATCTTGTCTTCATATATTCAGTCCGTTTGTATTGTCTGTCTGTCCAGATATCAGTATATATTATATTATTAACTATTGACCATCATCAACAACATCAGCAACAAACAACAGCAGCAGCAGCACCAGCAACAACAACAAAAAGCACAAAACCTCCTCCACTTCACTTGTTGGTCTTTTTACCATTCAACAATTTATTATTCTTCATCTGATTTAGATTGATTTTAGATATTTATTAAATGGTTTGATCAGTGCTTTTTGTTGAAATCTTAATGGGAATTTGTAAATTGTACCTTTTTAGTGTTCCGAATCGAAATTGGCAAAACGAAAAACTTATGGGATTAACTCCGTGTCTATCTGAAATATTTATTGGAAAAAAACGGTTAAAAACTGCAGTTCCCCACGCTATTCTCCGAAAGTATCGATGAGAAAAATTTGAATAAAAATAGTATATGGTCAATATTGAAGAAAAATTATCTGAATTGCGAATTTTTTTGTTGAAGCGTTAAGTTTTGGGAGTTGAAACGGGAAATGAAAAAAAATCTGTTTAACATTATTGTGCGGGATGCTCATTAAACACTTTATGGAGCCACATTTCAGCAATGTATAATTAATTTTTTTGTATTTAATTTTCTTGAACATTTTTAACAAACGCTTCAAAAATGCTGCCCCTAAGTAATTTCGCTCTCCAAAAGTATTGCTAAGAAAATTTGCTAAGAAAATAATCAGAATTGCGAATTATTTGGAGACTTTCCGAGACTCCATAGTCTATAACAAAGGCCACTCAAATCTTTATTTTTTAAACTTTTATTAATTTTTAATGATACATTAATGATGTGAGTGGAGGGCAAGGAATTTGTATACAGACTAGGAAATTGGCAGGTTGTTCGACTGTGGCTTACTTTGATAGGATTTATGCCGATATTCATCTGGAATTCATGAAAGAAAACTGCAGAAAACCTTCACAAGCATAGTCGGTTACTTCGTTCTTGGCCATACGCCGTAGCCTCCCAGTTCCAAGCAAGCAGAGCGCTTTAGTCCGCTCGGCCACTTGGGTCAAGTGGCGAATTAGTTAGTTAAGAGGTTAGTTTACGTACTTGAACCGGGAAATAAAAACAATATCAAGATGATTATTTGAGGTACCAGTTAAAACCTTTTTGAAGCACCATTTCAAAAATTTTTGTGTTTAAATAACTTTATATTGAACGATGGGTCACTCTGACGTTAAGGGGGACGAAGTAGCGGACTCATTGGTACGAGGAGGTCATCTCAAACCCCCCTTTCACCTGAGCCTATTATTCCCATAGCAAGATGCTCCGTAATTTACCGAATCAAGGGGTGGATGTGACAAGCCCATTCCACTGTGCTCAGTTGAAGCTCAATAGAATGCAGTTGAGAAGAGGGTGGGACTCTTGACAGGACACTGTCGATTGAACTGCTACCTTCATAACTTGGGGATCTCTGATGATCGCACTTGTAGGGCCTGTATGGAGGACGATAAAACCTCCACACATGTTATACGCCCCTGCAGAAACCTGCAGGGTGTCAGGTATAGAATGTTTGGGTCCGAAACCTTGGATCCATCAATCTTGGGAGCAATCCCGGTGGAGAAGTTGTGGGTCTTCTGTGACAGGTTTTGTTTCTATTGATTTTAAAATAAAATTTTGGTTTTTTAATCTTTTTTAAAACATCTTGGAAATAGTTAAAAAGCAAATTGATATGAAAACAGAAACAAAATAAAGAATAATTTACTTCAGTCTATTGGATGATATTACGTGTTTGTGTATGCTTGTGGTCGGACGACTCATTAAGTCTCCACCACGTCGACATTACCTGGTGAATAATATAACTTCTATTTTTTCTTGTTCTTTTAATATTATACATTTATCTTTATTTATTCATATTATTACTGATAGATTACAAAAAAAAAAAAAATTATTTTGTTCGTCTACACATTTATTACATGAATAAAACATATTTACGTATCATCTTTAGACGCGGATGATAGGATCGGTGACATAGGAAATATTTATTCCGAAAGCTTAATCATTCACTACTAAAAACGTCACCAGCCAAGTAGCCGAGCGGTCTAAGGCATCATGTCTACGCAGTATGCAGTACTTGGAAGCTGGGAGGTTATGGGTTCGAATCCCGACATCGGCAGTTTGTCAATTATAAAAAAAAAGGGGGCGATTGTCGGCGTATGGACAAGAACGAAGTAACCGACTATGCTTGAGAAGGTTTTCTGCAGTTTCCTTGCAACTCCAGATGAATATCGGCATAGTTCCTATCATAGTCGGCTGCAGCCGCATATCCTACCAATTCCTAGTCTACTCACAAATTCCTTCCACTCCACTCACATCCTAAGGCATCACAATGGACCTTATGGTCGAAGTGTAGCTCGTCCAGGGCAGCCTTTACAATCTACCTCTACTAAAAACGTCAAAATATATTTGAATAAAGGCTTGATATATTTCAATAATTTACGAATTTTCTAATTTCGAATGACTTCCTTTTTTTGCAGAAATAATATGCCAATGAAATTATGAAGTTTACTCCTTTAGAATCGATTTAAAGTCCCCGGTACGACAATTTGATGGGTAGTGAAATCAAGTGGTAAAAAAAGCGTTATGTTTTTTTACAAGCTAACACTTAAGGACGTTCAGTTGCTACGCTGAAGTCAAATGAGTACTATCTTTAATAAAATTTATTTAGGATTTTAAAAAAGGTGTAAAGTATGTCAATAACGATTTATAACCTTTTTTATTTGTCCTAAATATTTTAAAAGTATTTATTGGAAAATACCAGGTAATTGTAAATTAGAAATTAATTTGACTTAATGTGACAGATCTGACAGTAAACTATGTTTTATATTTGTGTGTATGTGTATATTATTTTAGTGTGTGTGGTCGCCAGTTTTCAAAATATGGTGGCAAAAACAAACCTAACAAAAAAGTTTTAATTTTATTAAATAATTAATTCAAATGTTCGTCAACACCATTTTTTTAATGCAATTATATAAACTGCAAATTTTAACGAATATTTATAAACATTATTTATTATCCTGGCTACTTTAATAATATAGTTATTCTAATTTTAAGTACAAAAAAAATTCTGTTCTCCATAAGACGCTGTGTTCAAAGTTTGATTTTTAATCGATAATTACTCTTTGAAATGATCGTCAACAGGTGTTAAATTTTTGAGGGAGGATAACTACTGAATTGAGCTATTCAATTCACTAAAAAATTTTTTTTATCTACTATCAAGCTTCATGGATGAACGTCCTTAATACGCTATGATATTCAATTTGAATTTATGTTTTACAATATCTTTTCAGATTGATTTTACATTATACATTTTCCTTTTTCGTAGGTCATTAATTTATTTTAAGAACAAAATTATAATAAAATACATTTTTTATAAAAATTTCAATAATATTTTGAATTGAATATAAAATGTTAGCTTCTAAAAAAAAAATATAATTATTTTAAAATTTTGTTGATGTCCACAGAAACTATACTTCTAAAAAAAAACTATCAAAATTAAATAACTTCAAAATAAAAACAAACTATTCGTAACATAATAATATACCATACGTGTTGAAAAGCATTGCTAATAGAGAATCAATGTTAAATATTATTTTCTATAATAACTATACATAATATGCTTAGTAAAGAAATAAAAATAGTGGGGGTACCCAATAGTGACTGTTGTGTATGCTTACTGGACTGTTTTGTACTGCATTAACATGTAATGAGAGTGGTTTAGATATGTTCATTGTTGTCTTCTTAAGCTTAGCATTACTTCTAAAAATTGAAAATTCTTTTTTGAATATCCCTCATTATTTGTATGTGGAATGTTTGGAACATAAAACAACAATCCACACAAATTAAAAGAAAAATAAAACCCCAAAAACAAACAAAAATATAATTCCGACAAAAAAAAAGTTAAACCAACGGTTCGAATATTCCTCCTGGCTGGCCACTTGAAGGTTCCAAAACCACTCATAAGACGTTCCTGGAAAGTTTGTTACTACCATGGCATTGTGTGCAGGGCAACCATCTTGTTGGAGCCATACTGATTCCAGGTCTAAATTAGGAAGAGCTCTAATAGTTGGCAATGAAGTTTGCTCTAAGCATCTGTCAATGAAGAATGGTCCTATAATATGGTCACCCAGTATTCCAGTCCAGACATTCAGTTTCAGTATGTATGTGCATTTATGGTTATTTAACATTGATTCTCTATTAGAAATGCTTTTGAAAACGGTCTGTACCTATATTCGTAATATAGTAAATAACTTATAAGAGCAAACTTCAGCCACGCGTCGGAGCTGACACGCACAATTTTTTTGATATTTTGCGATCAGATAAATTAACTAACAGCACGACACTGATCAAATTTTATAATGAATAATAATTCGAATAAAAAATATCAATTTTGTTGAGTTTTCTTTTCGATTAAATTCTCATTATACAGATTCACCAGGTCACATGAAGATTCCAAAGTGGAGTAATCACGACTGAACGTTTGTTTTTTCACATTTGCAACCATCACTTGTTATACCCGGTATGATATATACAGGGGTATATTAAGTTTAGTCTCGACTGTTTAACGCTTGAAAATATTGATCGCAGAAATAGATGGTTCGTTTAGGTCTTCAAAAAATGACCTCATTCGTTTATTTCCACATATCCGTCCGCCGTCTGTCTGTGGGCACGATAACTAAAAAACGAAAAGAGGAGACGAGCGAATTTAGTGTGTGTGCTAAAGAGTATGGTCAAGTTCTTGAATGGGCAAAATCGGACCCTGTTTGGGCAAAATGGGCAAAACCGTCCATCTTTTAAACCGTAAGAGATATAACAAAAATTGATAAACAAAAAATATTCCATTTTTAAAAATAAACAACTTTTGTTCGAAAATTTTTTTCATAAATTCATTATATATCTGGTATTTAAGAAATTAACTCAGTAAATTGTTATTTTCACTTGTTTTTAACTATATCTGTTTATAATATGCAGAAGACAAATGTTATAGAGAAATAAAATAGCTTTATTAATAATTTTGTTAAGCGTTACTTTGTGGAAATCTATATTTGTGATAATCTTTGAAAATTGTTTAAATAAAACAGAAATATTTCAACCGGTGGGAAAACTTGTTTAGGATAAATAATATCGCTCCAAGTTTAACAGATTTTGAGTTATGAGTTATGAAATTATCTTTCAATAGATTGGTTTTTGTTTTATAGTGACGGTTTATTGACCTTAAAATTAAATATTTCTTAAATGCAAATTTGTTTTTTTTCATCGCTTTGGTTTTAGAAAATTGTAGTTTTGGATTATTTGAGATTTTTCAGTAATGTAAAAATTTTCTAATCACCTTTTTCAGGTTCTCTCATCGTTTCTCCAAACATAACACGTAAAGTATATAATTATTTGTAAAGAAATTTTATTAAGAAAGAGCCAATAAACAATATTTAGATGATTTATTTGTAAAAAGAAAAATTCAATTGGATTTGAAGAGCAAGGTGTTTGTAAAAACTTACCCTAATAATTGTTTATTTATTCTCTGAGTTGTGAATAGTACAGAAACTCTAAGACACCATTTCAAACCATTAAAAATCATTTTTAAAATAAAATTAATTGAAAACATTTCAGAATTTTGAAATTTATTAACATAATTCTTTCAAATACATATCTTCAGTATGTTCACTACTACATACGTCATAATCAATTCATTAAGTTCATTAATAACAAAAAAATTTCTGTTCTTAATTGTAGTATAACACATGTTTAGACGTTCTTTTTTCAAGGAACACTGTGTATATAAAACCAATTAATTAATGAATACACCCACTAAAATATACCTAAGAGGGTTGATACATAAATCTTTCTTTTTTTTTTGGTTTATGATAAAATGCTTAGATAATTTTTTACATACGATAAGTATTACCAAAAAGTATGTATACACACAGAGTGGAAACATTTATAGAAGATTTCCGGTACAATTGAAAAATAATTATGAAAAATATCAGTGCCCCATTTTCAATTCTATACACTAGCACTAACCATGCAAAAGATATGTTTAGAATAAGCCAATTAATATTTGCCTCTATTCCTGTAGGATAAATAATGTTAAAAAATTTCGGGTACATCCAGAAAATTTAAAGTTAGATGAGATCTACTGGGATATAAAATTTCTCCTTAGGACTTACAGTTTTTGTGATGTTACGTACGGGCGATATCTTTTGACATTGACTTACAGGGGTCACCAAAGATTTTGAAAGATGGACCGAACAGTGGTTCTTAAAAACAGAGGGGGAGTTCTTAAAAACATATAGCGAATATTGGAATTTATAATGAAAAATATCTATTAAAATATTTGTGTATGCCCGTTGAATTGTTTTCGATTGTGTTTTTTGGGATCAAAATTGCTTGGACTTATCATCAAAATATCCGAGTTTTTTAAATTCTTATTTATTCAATATTTTGTCCTTGAAAGAGTCAGCGTAATTTGAGGACCGTCGTAGAATTCTAAAATATGCAACAAAATAGAATATGCAGGATTGGTGGAAACGTGGATAAAAAAATATGAGCAGTCAATTTCGTGTTTTTAGAACAAATTTGGTGGAAGAGTTGGTAAAATATGAAAAAATTTACCACAGATTTTCAAACGCGTACAAAAACGGTATCATTTGCCGCTAATCGTTACGTAAGTCAGTACGATGCAAAGAAAACTTTATTTGACCTATGGTGCCCACACGGAAGCTGTAACCATTTTTTAAACGATGGTGTAACCATTTTTTCGTCACAAAAATTTAAAAAAAAAGGAAAGTAATTTTTTTTTTCATATTGAACTAATTATATTATACTGGGTAAGTTTATAATATGAACTGCTATAATCCCCATTTTTTGACATCAAATGCTTGATATGAAAAATCATACACATCTAGGGATGCGGATCGAACCCACAACCTCTGATATTCTAGACCAATGCCAACTGAGCTACCTTACATGTTATAACATCGAATCGCAAAATGTATAAGGAGTACAGTTGTAAAAAATTATATATGCTACACTTCACTTCCGGATCATCTTTCTCAAACTCTAAGGTGAACAGAGATATTAAGAATTTTAACTTTCAAACTAAATTGTAAATAATTCTGTAAATATTAGTGTAACAGCAAAATAATCAGAAACAAAATTATAGTTAAACTAATTACCTACAACTTTATTGCTTATAAATTTTTCAATATTTCGAATAGTAGGGGAGATATGCAAAATTTTCACCTTCCTCTAAACCCCATTAAATTTGAAAATTATTAAAATTAATTTCCTAAATATCCCTGTACACATTGAGTTGGAGAAAAATGATATGGTAATGAATTGTAGCAAATATAATTTTCTACAATTTTTTGTGTTCTTCTTTCCCCTTGACTTGAAATCATATCAGATAAATTTCTTTTTATCAAACTAAAATTATGACCGATAGAGAGTGATTTATATATTCTTAGGAAATTCGCTCCTGCAGTATTCGTAGGTGGTTGTATTCGTAACAGTTAAACGATAATTCCTTCGTACAGGGTTTCATATCCATATGTGTGTTAATCTCTGGTATTACTGATAATAATGATGGCCGATTGAAGGTATATTACTACTGTATTTATACAGATAGGTAAAAATATGTGTTATAAACCTATGTTGTTGGTACGCTCTTTAGACATGTAGTTTTAATGAGTCTCTTAAAATGCCCTTCGGGCCGCTCAGAGCTCTCTGTATACTGTGTTGTAAGATCTCGCAGGGCTGCTGTGTTGTGGTACTCACTCTCGTTGCTTTCATCCTTGCTTTTAACAACAACAACAACAACAAAATGTACATAGGTATATTATTTTATTCTGTGGATATAATATGTCGTTCAATATCTCTTCTTTTTGAGAAAATATACATGAATTAATATACAATGTTTTGTTACATCATTATTTATTTGTTCACATTGAATTTATCTGAACTAAAGACAACGTACACCCCAGTTCAATAAAATTGAACCGACCTGAACCGAATCAGTCTATCACAATTTTTATTATTCTTGTAGTAATTGTTTTTGACAGAAACAACATTTTATTTAATATTTATACGTAAAAGGTAGATATAACACTTAACATGTATTTACATTACATATTCTTACTCTATCAATGATTTTTTTACATAAATAAAAAATATAAGAGAGTTACAAAAGTGAGAAGTTTTATGAAATGTAAGAAAATTAACATTTCAGGTTGGTGCAATTTTATTGAACGGGAGTGTATATAACATTGAGAACAGTGTGCTTTGTTTCATATATATGCAAGGTTATTTACCGATTGTGATGGCATGGTAAACGTACATGGCATACTTCGCTGACTTTATTTTCTTTTAAAACAGGAAATTTTCGTTTAAAAACAAATATTTTATAAAATTAAAGTTAACAAATTGACTACCAACAATGAAGAATCAATGGTACATAATTTGTGTATGGTACACTTCGCCACCAGCGTTGATGTAATTTTTTTTAAATATAAAGTTGTGCCTTATTCATTCCAAAAAAAATTTTGAACAAATTGTTTTACTATATGTCTAATGAACAACTTTTTGTTTGAATCTTCTTTTTTCGAAAACCGAATGAATAAAGCACATGTAATCAATTATAAAATTTAACAAAAATTACATAAACATTTGTGTTCCATAGTACAACATATGTGTTGAAACACTATATATGTTTTACTAAATGTATTCAATTGGCATAGCTGTAATAAATAAGTTTATTATATTGGATATTATACTTTTTTCTCTGATTATCTCGTGCGAACTTCCTTTAGTGAAATAAAAATTTACTGGCAATATTTGGAAGCAATATATTTTTAAATATCTAAAGATTGATATTTTTAAATATCTATCTTTGATACCGTAGGAGATGGAACTAATTGTACACCAGAAATTGTTTCTTTTTTAAAAATAAACTTTCATTTTAAATTTTTTTTCATAAACTGAATAAGTTTGCTCCAAAGTTAACTTAAACATATATGTAATTACTGTTGATTCCCAAATCATAGATGTATATAGCATCATAATACACTACTCTGTGCGTCTCTATACATCTGTGCTTATGTAAAAAGTAAAATAAAAAGCCCACACATCGAAAATGAACTTAGTATATACAGGATTTTTAAGCAATTAACTCAGTTAATTTTTATTTTCACTCGTTTGAAATCTTATCATCACCCGCAAATTATTTTCGTATATTTTTAAATCAGTAGGAGTTAGATTGATACGACAGAGTGTAACCACAATTGAAAGGAAACCAAACAAAACCACAATGAAATATTTCTGAAATCAACAGAATTCTTTTTGAATTAACCCCAACTGATAATTTGATAAAATAAACCTTTTTTTTCATTGAATCACATAACTGACTTCAAAATAGGAAAAAGGTTCTTAATTTGTCTTTGAATTTATTAAAAACCAGTTTTTAAGTTCGGCTGTGGCTTTGGCAATATGTACCGTTGATTATGATTTCTTTGATTTAATTTAAAATAGTAATCTCGACGATACAAAATTATTGGAAATACAGGTTGCTTTTCGCTACTAAAAAAGTAAAAATAAAGATTTTAAGACAAAAAATGATAGTTACTTTCATTTCAAGAAAATGAGTTAAAAATAAAACTAAATTTTAAATCAATCTCTTGTGTTAATAATTCTTCTTCTTTCACCTCCGCACGGAAGTTGGCGATCATTATAGAAAGTTTTAACTTTTAATACAGCTGCACGAAACAGTTCAACCGAGGATATACCAAACCAGTCTTGTAGGAGATTGCATCTTTCATCCCACCAGACGTGCTCGAGATATGATCTTTTTCGCTTTTTAACTCAAAACAAGATCTCTCGCTGTTTGTTAGCTCTATTGAGCAATTATCTGTTAGTAACTCTATCAGTCCACAGAATTTGGCGTGTCTGGCGATAAATCCATAGATCAAACTGCTGTATACGGTCCATCATTGCTTTCATAAGCATCGAGCTTTCTACACCGTACTAAAGAATGGGTCTTAAGTAGCAGTTAACTAGGCGAATTTTTCAAATCAGATCTTGAAAGATATGCATCTTTTTAAATGCTGCTCTAGCTTGTTTACTTCTAACAGCTATTTCAGTTTTATTACCGATCGTGTTAGTGACCCAAGAGCCGAGATATTTATATTTTGCGGCATTCTCCACTCTGGTGTTGTTTGATGTTAAGACCAAATATTATTAAACATTGTACATACGTAAAGCTTTGGTTTGATTTCAGTCAAATGTATTTAATGACGTATTACTGTTTTACGTCATCAATTAGACACGTGGTTCCTGTGGCTTTTATCACTCAGTATTTGCCTACCATAATTCACCACATTTATTGTTGATACCTGTCAGTTTTTTGATAAGAAAACAAATATGCCGATAAAATATGGATAAGCGGCTTTGCTCATATATTCGTTATTTTAAGTTATTAATTACTGCTCATATTAAGGACTAATCTTTAAAATTTTATAAAAATTAAAAATAAATTTACCAATCAATTTCACGAATGCGTGTAAAGCTGCGTTCTTCTTTCTAAGCTTCATAGTTCGCTTGTGCCAAATCCATTCGATTTTCGAAAAAATATTTAATGAATAAATGCTGTTAACATTTTTAAGACTCCAACTTGTATTTGAGACATTTTTTGAAAACCAAATTGATTCAACTCAATCACTTTTTCAACAACTTCCCTTTAACTACACAATAGGGAATATGCATGAAAATTTTTTTTCAATTGAATTGGAGCATGTTTACTTGACAAATATCAAGGTAAAATTACTTTTTAAATAACTTTAAAAATAAGCGAGGTATAAATGATTGAAATTCCCGATTAGACAAAGAGGGTGATAGCCCTTTTGATATGTTATGTGACGTCATATTACACTTTCACTATTTAAAATACACATAAAACTCCGTTTTTAGTATTTTTGCAAGAAAGAGACAGATAATAAACTTTTAAAGCTTATAGCTTCCTTGATATTTGTCGGATTTTAATTTCGTTTTTAAATATTATTACAGTATTAACAGTATTTTCATGTTCTGAAAATAAATGTGAAAAAAAAATTTCATGCATATTCCCTATTGGTGTCGATTTCAAAATACTTTGATTTCAAAATGATAAATTATTTCTTTTTAATTTTTGTTCTATTCTGGTTTTTTCTTATTTGTAGGTACTTCAGTTTCGGTGAAGGTTTTTTGTACTTTTTTTCTGTAAATTTTACAGGAAATTTAATGTTTTTTCCGTGATATTTGTAGATATAATTCAATGTCCAAATATTTTCTTGAATTACGTCTTATCTAAGCAATATTTCATATATACCACAAGAAAATTCCAATTAATTCTATGATAATATAATAACTTATTATTCTCGGTATTTTCGATTAAATTGTCGTTGTGTGAGTATATATTTTTGAATACTACCAACCACCAGAATAATTTTACCAAGTATATAGTGCATATCATGGTTGTGTGTTTTAACTTCCTGCATAATTTTATTTTTTCTCAATAAAAATTCATTTGATGACGTTTAATTCGAATATGTATAAGATAAAGTTTATCTAGATGATTGTGAGTAGACTTGACTGGACTGGATTACTTGTTTGTTACCACATTTATTGCTTGGACAAATCTAGATTTCTTTTTATACATATAAAAAAGTAGGGATACGCATACATGTACAAAGTGTTTCAAACAAATTGACATTATATATTGATTTTGTCATCGTGATATCGTTATTCTCTTCTTCTGCGTCTTTCGTAATATCTAGGTGAAATTAAATAGTGTTGAAAGTACACCGTAAATATGCAATTAAATATATTATTTTAGTTGACTTTTCCACATTCATGGTTCTGAATCCATTATTATAATGCATATAGACTGGCAATATTATATTAAGCGGTGAGATTGGTTAGAGCGCCTGTTGTTGTAAAGGAGATAATGAATATAAAATTCGCTGGAGTCAAATTTTTTGGTAAACTTCCCAGTATAATGAAATTATTGTAACGGGTCTCAAAATCAAATACAAATGCAAAATTCCACCATATGTTCATGTTTCGAGGTCACTAGGGTTAATTTTTGAATAGACCCTTGCCTGGGAACATTCAATAAATTTCAGTTAAATAATTGTTATAATACTTATAAAAATGAATATTACTATTGTTGCCATCGTAACTCAATTTACTATTAATGATGATTCTTTTAATAAAATGAAGCTACGTAGAATAGAGAACAAGAAGACTGTACCTTAGTAGATTTTACATTTTCTTGAAATAGATTTGTAGGATTTAATTTCTTCTAGTTGCAATCAGATATTTCTAACTATCGGTTGTCTTATGGTTTTTTTTTATTATATAATACATTTTTATATAATAGTAAAAAAAAGTAATAAAACAAGTAATGTAACCACTAACTGAGTTAATTGTTTGAATACCCAGTATATACTGAGTTGTATAGCTGTGATTGAATTGTTAACAGTTCTGCGTATTCAAATTGTTAACAATTCGCTTTCCGAGGGACATTTAATCCAAAAATTATGAGAAAACTATTGAGTTTATAAAAAAAATTTTTAAGCAAAAGTTGTTTATTATTATTAGTTGTTTATTTGTATATTTCCCCCCCTCCTTGAGGGGGAAACACGTTCCAATTTTGCCCATTAACGAACTTGACCTTACTTTTCAGCTGGTTATCTCTTTTCGTTTTTGAGTTATCGGCTTCACGGACAGACGGACGGACATGCGGAAATGGCGAATTAGATCATTTTATGAATACCTTTGTGAAGCATTTTTGTCAAGGATGAATATTTTCAAGCGTTACATAGTCGGGACTAAACTTAATATACCTTGTATATTTACATATACTGGGTATATGTAACAATAAATAATCAGAATTAGTAATGAAGAAACAAGTGAAACGATTAATATTGACTTTATTGACTTTGTTACTTCTAATGGGAAGTCTGGAGACATAAAAGTTTCTTAAACATTTTGATTTTAATTTTTTTACTAATTGCCATTTTCTTACTGTGAAGGTAAATTATGACGAGATATCAATATCAATTATTATCATTATCAATGATTTTAATATTTGTTTTCAGATTTCTGTTCGGCTGGGTCATAAAAGATCCTAAAGAACATGCTATTCGGATAGCTATCATAGATATACTACAACTGTTTTCGGGTAGTTTTTATAGATCATGTTTTAATGCAATCTTATATTTTTTATAAATGATTTATCGAGATTTGAAAAAGGAGAAAGAAGAAAAGAATAGAAAATAATTTAGCTTCCTATAATTTAAATGATAATAGGCAAATTAATTCCTACACTTGCGTACAGTTTATACAAATGGAACATACCTACATAATTTCAATTATTTATGAACACATTGTCACTAAATGTTGTTGCTATAATATAATATACATTATATTATATTTTACACAGAGATATTTAGACAGATATTTTTATAGAGCAGTTTACGGATTCATTTGAGAGAAGCTATACTAAGGTTTTTCAATCGCTACTATCTTACACACTAAATTAGTAAATATGGATAAATCTCTTGTATATAAGAAGTATTATTATTATACATTAATTTAATACAATTTTTTATTTTATTTTTTGCTGCTTTTACTATTTATTTATTATTTCAATCAATAGATATAAATTTATATAGTACATACGTATCCTTTAAAATATTTCTAACCTAAAGTCTTTATTAACTAATTTGTAAAAGACTATCATACAGAAGTGTTAACGTTGATGTTTTAATATTTTTTTTTAATAACGAAAGTTTTTTTATCGAAATGTAAATGTATACGTCCTTATGTCATTATACATATATGTACAATATATATATATATATATATATATATATATATATATATATATATATATATATATATATATATATATATATATATATATATATATATATATCCTAGGTTGCTGCACAATGTTGCTGTTCAATGTTCCTCGTTTGTAGGGCCTATTTTATGTCCTTATGTATATAAATATATATATATATATATATATATATTTATATATATATTTATATACAAAAGGACATAAAATAGGCCCTACAAACGAGGAACATTGAACAGCAACATTGTGCAGCAACCTAGGATGTTGCTGTATGTGTATAGCTGTTGCAGCCACAAAAAACATGTCCTTGAACGGCTGCTGTAAAAATCAAAATTATTGGATGTTTTGTAGGAGGAGTTAAATGTTCATATACAAATTACCTATATTGGTTATGTAGCGGTGTCGCTTCATCATTAAATTATTATTATAATTTTGTTCTTCATTTTTTATTGCATTTCAACTATAACTTCCCTCTAGTATCACGGTTGCTGTGAATGTTAACAACCTTAATTTACACATAAAAAACTATAACATATGATAAATCAAATTAATAAAGATCAATTATCTCTTTTTCATATCTTTATTATTTATTTAAATAATAATTTTTAATATAACAAACATCTACTTTACAAATTGGCGCCCGAGAAAAATCAAACGAAGAGGGTGGTAAATTACCATATTTTTAAAGAAGAAATCATTTATTGGATGATTGGATTGAATGAATTATAATTTAATATTGTAATTCTTAAAAAATGAAGAACAAAATTATATTAATAATTTAATGATGAAGCGTCACCGCTACATACTTCCCTAGTATGTAGCGGTGTTGCTTCAGTTACAATTTACGTTATATTTAATAATATATATATACTTTATTATTTGTATAGATTTATAGAATACAGATACTATCCCAACACCAGTTTTACTAGAGATGCATACATATAAATAAACTATACAAATGAAATGAGATAGATAGAGACAAGATGAGAAATGATTGAATTTTTATGACTAGCGTCATAAAATAATAATATTATGTTCCCTACTTTTGGTTGCACGTCTGTAGAGAAAATATTTTATAGGCGGAGTTCAATGTTGCTGCAACAATGTTCTGCGTCTATTTCATACTTAAGAAAAAAGAATATAATAATATTCCCACCACCTACTACATGTTCCCCTAGCACTCCACTTCAAGGATATGATGAACGCTAGAGCGCTCAAAGGGGACTGCTAGGGGAACATGTAGTATGTGGTGGGAATATTATTATTTTTTCATCTAAAATTATAATTTAACATAAATATTATTTATTAATGGAAAAATAATAATAGATTTTTATTAATTGATGTTCCCCTAGCACTCTGTTTTGGGTGCTTTTGTGTTTATCATATCTTTGAACCAATCACGAATGGTCTTCGTTTGTTTGCTTCGGGAGATGATCAATTTATCGATTTCTATTGGATGTTATTGGAAAATGGGAAAATAGAAAGAAATGAAGGTGAGTGCTATTATGCGCCTGGTTCGATTCACCCAATATATATATTTATATATATATATATTTATATATATATATATATATATATATATATATATATATATATATTTAAGTGTAATCGCAATCAAATTTGGTATGCCATCAGCTATTTGTATTTGAAAGTTCGTTAATGGGGCGAAATCGGACAAGGAAAAAGGTGGTTTACAGCAATATACACTGATAATATTTATTAATTAAATTAAATACTTATATGAAAAAATTAACTCGTCAACCAGGAATCGAACCTCGGGCCTCTGGATAACTAGTCCAGTGTGCTTCCTCTACACCAAAGACGATTGTGACCTGTCACATCACAATTAATAAATTCAATGACAATGAAATTTGTCGGAGTATACGCTATAGTCTTCTACAGTTTGTCATACGTATTCGAAAAGAGTTTGGACAAACAACGTTATGTGGACACGAAAGTATACACAAACAAACAAATATTAATAAACAAATCACTTCAGAAAGAAGTAAATACTATCTAATATAAATAATAAATTAGAATAATATGAAAAAGTTGGCTGTCACATCACAATCGTCTTTGGTGTAGAGGAAGCACACTGGACTAGTTATCCAGAGGCCCGAGGTTCGATTCCTGGTTGACGAGTTAATTTTTTCATATAAGTATTTAATTTAATTAATAAATTCAATGACAATGAAATTTGTCGGAGTATACGCTATAGTCTTCTACAGTTTGCCATACGTATTCGAAAAGAATTTGGACAAACAACGTTATGTGGACACGAAAGTATACACAAACAAACAAATATTAATAAACAAATCACTTCAGAAAGAAGTAAATACTATCTAATATAAATAATAAATTAGAATAATATGAAAAAGTTGGCTGTCACATCACAATCGTCTTTGGTGTAGAGGAAGCACACTGGACTAGTTATCCAGAGGCCCGAGGTTCGATTCCTGGTTGACGAGTTAATTTTTTCATATAAGTATTTAATTTAATTAATAAATTCAATGACAATGAAATTTGTCGGAGTATACGCTATAGTCTTCTACAGTTTGTCATACGTATTCGAAAAGAATTTGGACAAACAACGTTATGTGGACACGAAAGTATACACAAACAAACAAATATTAATAAACTGATAATATTGGAAAATTGAGGACACTTATAGAGAAAAATTATACAAAATTAATTTTACTCCAATATTTACAGAAATATTTATGATTTAAGATTGAAAATTAAAATCCTTACATCTCTGAATATATTAGTTTTAGAAGTTGTAGAAATCATTTCTAACATTGAAAGATAAATTCGATATATTGTGATTCCTTCATTCTCTACACCCTCATCCCCGCTTTCCCTTTGACCAATTCTACGAACTCTTCAAATTTAAAAAGCATATCAGATACAAAATTTCATTTGGATCGGTCTATAAATGTGACCGCTAGAGAGTTTACAAAACCATGCGAAATATATTTATTTGTATATATGTGTAACCACTCTAGCGTCCACAGTTTTAATCAGATCGGAATTAAATTTATTCGGCATAAGTTAACGCAGCTCTTGTGTAATGAATTTTTTCATTCGGTTAGAAATCAAAACCATCGAGATGGGTACCTGTTCACTAAAACTGAAAGTGTAAAAAGATACTGTCGATTTGAAGAAAAGGTACCTTTAAAAAATAGATATACTATCGAGTTGAGAGTCTCTCCCATTCTTTTAAAGTTGATTATTTGTATCTATAATTAATACGAGTATAAAGTATAGTTGATAGGGCAAACAGAGAAAGAACATTGAAAGGAAACATATATGTATAGTCAAACAAGTGGAATTGTTCCAATGCTGGCCGACGAGGCAATTAGTAATTTCTTTATCGGACTGTAAATATTTGATTTTTTTTAAACTTGAACTACATTAAAATTTGAGCATAATTTTTGTTTACAACCCTATATATAAAGATCAATTAATGTTTGCTTAATTATTTAATAACATAGGAAACAATATAATAATTATAAATTTATTACAACTGCGTTGTTCTAAAAGAAAAAAAAAATGTTTCTTAGATATATTTTAATAACACACTATACGGACATATTGGCTAATTTATTGAATATAATTATTAGATATTCATCGATAAATTTTTATCTTTAAGCTTTCTGCTGTAGGTATATATCTATGAAATGATATGATACATTTAACGTCGATTTTATTAAACTTGGACTTTACAATACTAATTAATTTGAAACGTATGTCTAGATCATTATCAAGAGTTTTATTTTTAGTGTTCCGTCCCAAAATCAACAAAACAGAACACTTAAGGATTCACCTCGGTGTCTGCTGTCTCTCTGTCTTTTACAAACGGAATTATTTTCATTTTGGCACTTTGAAAACATGACAAGAAATCCATATCGAAATCGTGCAAAGAAGTTATTGAAGCTCAATCGTCTTAGAAATCAGTGTTTCTCAATATCCCGTGGACTTTTTACGGTAAATTTTGTAAAGGACCTTTTTTGTGTAAAATTAGGTAAAGAATAAATTTAATTATGACATCGATTAACGTAAAACTATAGAAAGTTAACGAGATATTTGAGAAAAACTGATTTTCGGGACTTTTTTGCAACCGTGATTTCGTTATGGACTTTTTGTCATGTTTTGATAGTGCCAAAACGAATATGATTCCGTTAGAAAATCTTCTAGATTATTTTTTAAGAGGTAAAAATACTACTTGACTGGGTCAGTTACCCAAATTCTGATGAGGTTTAAAATTTATTTTTTTTAGTTGGTTGAAACCGGAAATAAAAAAACCAAATTTTTTCAAAGATTATTGCGTGGGTCTCAAAAAACGCATTGAAATTGCTGGCCTCCAGCGTATCTCCATAGGATCGCTGAGAAAGTTAATAAGAGATATAGATTAAAGGAAAATTACCATTATTGCAAATTGATTGTTAAAACCTTAAACCCTAAGGGTTTTGGGGAGGTTGAAAC
The DNA here is from genome assembly GCA_963920215.1 of Nineta flava. Taxonomy (NCBI): domain Eukaryota; kingdom Metazoa; phylum Arthropoda; class Insecta; order Neuroptera; family Chrysopidae; genus Nineta; species Nineta flava. The sequence continues at coordinate 45,865,254 of OY986041.1, forward strand.
AAGATATAAAATATTAATTTCTTTCAAGATTATTGTGTGAGATGTCAGTTAAAAGATTTTTCTGTTTAATGTGTATGTGTTAAAAGCGAATAATTAATTTTTTTTCGTGTTTAATTTTCTTGAAAACATTTTTTTGAAAAAATTGTGTCCAGCGTACACAAATATCGCTGACAAAAATTTTAATAAAATCATGAATAACAAGTAAAAATAACAACTAACTGAGTTAATTGCTTAAATACCCGGTATATACTGAATTTATGAAAAAAGTTTCAATCAAAAATTATTTATTTTTAAAAAAGGAACATTTTCAGACACATTCAGTTTAAAAGAGAGACAGTTTTGCTCTTTTTTCCAAAAAATGGTCCGATTTTGCCCATGAACTTGACCTTAAATTTTAGCAAAAGAACACACATACCAATAAATGTTTGGCACCTATATGCCTAACATTTATGTCTGTGATCAATATTTTCAAGCGTTACAAAGTCAAGACTGAACTTAATATACCATGTATATTTACATATACCGGGTATAAAAATAATAAGGTACACTCCCGTTCAATAAAATTGACCAGATGTGAACCTAATCAGTGTCTCACAATTTTGATTATTTTGAAGTAAATGTTTTTTACTATACTTCCATTTCTTTTTTCACACTTAAAATATATACTACTTATCTTTGTTTATAAATGACTGATTTTACAGAGAGTTACAAAAGTGAGGAGTTTTATGAAATGTTAGAAAATTAACATTTCAGGTCTGTTCAATTTTATTGAACGCGAGTGTATATATTGAAAAAATATTATCAGAATTACGAATTTGTAAGTTAAGGGTTTAGTTATGGGGGTTGAAACGGCAAATTAAAATAATATTTTGTTCGAGATAATTGTGGTTATTGTGAGATGGCTATTCTAATTTTTTTAAAGCTCTATTCCAAAAATGTAAAAATTGATTTTTTGTATTTAATTTTCTTAAAAAGTTTACGAGTGAACTTACTCAAAAAAGATAAACTGTAATTTGTTCCCTAATTTTAGTTTTGTTTTTCTACGAGATATAGATAGTGGTCATTAAAACAATTATTAAATTTTTTATGCACTTTTAAACAAAAGATTATTACAAATATTTTTGTATTGTACTTTATTTTTTAAATAAAAATTACAAAAAAATTATTATTAAAAAAAAAAATGTGGTCAACACAATTTTGATGTAAATATGGTTTTTATTTCCGTTTTGGATATAATCCGTTTGGTATAATCAAGAAATATTTACATAGAAAAAAGTTTGTTTTATAATTTTTTTAAAAATTTATTATACGTGTGTCTGTTTAGGGTAATTATATTCTATTATTATAGTTCAAATAATAGAAAAGTTTTTTTTTTTTTTGTATCTTTCGTATTGCGTAAAAATTTTATGTGTGGTATAAAAATTATACTAAAATATTTTTTAATAAATTATATACATAAATATTTTAGTAATAAATTTTAAAACGTTTCAAAGATTTGGTTAAAGAAATGGTATCATCTTCATTTGAATAATGAGAGTAACTAGAAAAATTTCTTTTAAACTCGTTCTAAACAGTAAAAATTGATGCAGATGCTTCGTTGCGTTGCCAAACTTTGTGTATTTATTCATTTAGCCAGACAAAGAAACATACAGCCAGAATAAACTAATTTTTGCAGCATTCTAACAGCTTTTATCAGTACAAATTATATTGGGTACTAATCGTTACCTGCCCGCTTCGCTGAGCGTAACTTAAAACTTAGTAATAATTTATTAATATTAATGTTTATTCGAATTTCATGACTTTTATGTGATATTATCTATAGGTGCAATTGTCAATTTGCCGTTGTTTTAGGAAATACTTACCATTATATGAACATATTGTATATATCAGAGGTGGGCGCAGACTGCTCGCCGGAGTCGAACGACTCTCCATAAGCTGGGTGAGAGTAAGTAGAAACGGTATGTTTTGAAGTAAGACGGAACGATGTTTCAATACAGGTTGTCAAAAAATATCTTTTACAATATGGAGAGATACACCAAAAAAAATAATAATAATAACAATAACAATAACAATAATAACAACAATAATGATGATAGCAATAACAATAATTACAACAACAACAACAACAACAACAACAACAACAACAACAACAACAACAACAACAACAACAACAACAACAACAACAACAACAACAACAACAACAACAACAACAACAACAACTAAATGTACTCCCTCATTATGTATAATTTAACCATTTAGAAATTAGTAACAAATTACCAAACCTTCCTCCCACCCAGCTTTATCATTGGCATCTTTTTTGTATCCAGTGTCATCAAATTTCCATGACACTATACCCCCTACAAAAAAAAAATAATTAAATCAAGTAAATAATTGTTTATTAGTTCTCCGATATGAATAGTTTAGGCAAATAATTTGGAATTTCCTAAAATCTAATTCTAAAATCTAAACTAAAGCTAAATCATCAAAAAATCTACAAGCGGTAAATGTAAAAGACCAACAGATTTATATTTTATAATTTATATAACATTTATATTTTATTCATACCCAAATATATTAAAAAGGTACATTTTATGCCCCAAATTACCAGCCCAAAATTCCAGAGTATGTATTCAATATATTGTATGTATTGTATACTTTGAATAATAGTGACCATAAAAAATAGTTGGTATTATTATATTTTTTTCAGAAAATGTTTTAATTAAAAAAAAAAATAATAATAATTGGTAGGCACCCTATATTTACTCTATCTTTCTTCCTACCTCTCACTCAGAGCTGAGTGCAGTCAAGGTCTGCCCATCTATGGTTTATACCAGAGGTGGGCAGGAGATGACTCGGCCAAGCTCTGAGTGAGAGGTAGGGACGAGAGATAGAGTTAATACAGGGTAACCTACCAATTACTAATATTTTCTTTTTTTAATTAAAACATTTTCTGAAAAAAATATAATAATACCAAATCTTTTTCATGGTCACTATTATACAAAGTAAATAATACAAGCAATCATTCAATACATACTCTGGAATTTTGGGCTGGTAATTAGGGTCATTAAATGTACCTTTTTAGTATATATCATATTTGTGTATGAATAAAATAAAAATATATAAAAAATATATATAAATCTTTTGAACCTTTAAGTTTACCGCTGGACCATTGTAATAAAAGAGGGAAATTTTTGCAAAGGATAATTTTAAATAGAATTAAAGTTTTGGAAATTCCAAATGATTTGTCTAAATATTTTACTATTCATATCCGAGAACTAATAAAGAATTATTTACCTGATTTAATTATTTTTTCTTCGTATGGAGTATGCTCAGTATAGTGTCATGGGAATTTGATGAATTAAGTTAAATTTTACATAAAGTGGGAATTTGAGTTCTTCGAGTTAGTCTACTTTGAATTGAAAAAGTGAAAAGTACTATTTGTAGTAGTGGAAATTATTTTTCGCATAATTTGTTTTTCAAAAAAAATAAAAGTAGTGAATTTAATAATGGAGAAGACATCGCAAGCAGTCTTGGATAAGTTCAGATTATTATTATTATTATTGTTATTATTATTATTGTTATTATTATTATTGTTATTATTATTATTATTATGTTTTTTGGTGTATCTCTCCATACTGTAAAAGATATTATTTAAACAATAAATATTTTATAAAACTATTTGTAATTTGATTGAATAAATTATTGGGCAATAATCGGTAGGACAACCTGTATTGAAACATCGTTCCGTCTTGCTTCAAAACATACCTTCTTTACTTACTATCACCCAGCTTATGGAGAGCTCGTAAGGCTCAGACGAGCTGTCTGTGCCCACCTCTGGTTTATACACCGTAATATTTATTACACACTTTAACATTTTTATGACCATTTATATACACTTATATTCATCATACTGTTTGTGAAAGGAATAATATTATAGCCAGCTTTTTTACCGCGTAGCGTTTGTCTAATCCTAAAACCGTATAGGACCATTATTATTCGTCTTGGCGAGTTGGAAAAAATGAAACTTAAAACAAGATGATGAGACGAAATTGACGAATGTGGGGCAAAGTCTTTTCTTAAACGATGCCTACAATATAAAATCAACACCCTCGCCAAATTTCTATCCTCACCGATTTGGCCTGTTCGATGATATGTCAGTCAGGACTTTGCATTATATATAAATAAATATATATAATGTTTACTTAAAGTTGACTAAAAGTTTACTAAATATATGTCAATTGAACAACACGCACTTTTTGAAAAATGATTAAATGAAACAAAAACTTTATGAAATTCAAACCTAAAGTTTATTTGATAGGAAAAAAAAAGAATTTGAATTTAATTTTTTTATTTCCACAATTGATGAAGTCTCTTTTTTTCTTTTAATTTGAACTCCTCCCTCCCCCTTGGTGAGATTTAGTGAGATTTGGTGGGACCCCCCAATCCCCCTTACGTGAGATAAGATTTTTTTAACGTAAAAAATGGGATATTCTAAGAAAAGTAAATGCAATTTTTTTTTTAATGCGTATAATAATTTATGTTTTTCAAAAGATGATGTTAGATTTTCAATTATGACCCCCCTCCCAGTTTAAGTGAGATTTGATGAGATTTTACTGGACCCCCCCCTATTTTGAGTAATTAATGGATATCCCCTAACTGGTTACGAATAACTTGACGAAATGTCAACTATTAAGAACTGTTAGAAAGCGTGCAAGTGAGTGGATGCACAACAGATCTTCTAGAATTCATAGGTGGGCAGACCTTGACTGCACTCAGCTCTGAGTGAGAGGTAGGAAGAGAGATAGAATAAATATAAGATATCCTACAAATTATTATTATTTTCTTTTTTAAAACTACCAACTATTTTTTATGGTCACTATTATTTAAAGTATACAATACATACAATACATTGAATACATACTCTGGAATTTTGGGCTAGTAACTTGGGGCATAAAATGTACCTTTTTAATATATTTGGGTATGAATAAAATATAAATGTTATATAAATTATAAAATATAAATCTGTTGGTCTTTTACATTTACCGCTTGTAGATTTTTTGATGATTTAGCTTTAGTTTAGATTTTAGAATTAGATTTTAGGAAATTCCAAATTATTTGCCTAAACTATTCATATCGGAGAACTAATAAACAATTATTTACTTGATTTAATTATTTTTTTTTTGTAGGGGGTATAGTGTCATGGAAATTTGATGACACTGGATACAAAAAAGATGCCAATGATAATGCTGGGTGGAGGGTTGGTAATTTGTTACTAATTTCTAAAAGGTTAAATTTTACATAAAGTTGGAATACATATAGTTGTTGTTGTTGTTGTAATTATTGTTATTGCTATCATCATTATTGTCATTATTATTGTTATTATTATTATTATGTTTTTCGGTGTATCTCTCCATATTGTAAAAGATATTTTTTAAACAATAAATATTTTATAAAACTAATTCTAAATTGATTGAATAAATTATTGGGCAATAATCGGTAGGCAACCTGTATTGAAACATCGTTCCGTCTTACTTCAAAACATACCTTTTTTACTTACTCTCACCCAGCTTATGGAGAGTTGTTCGACTCCGGCGAGCCGCCTGCGCCCACCTCTCTCTAGATTGCAGTGCACCGATTCCTGCTATTCACATTTATTCATTCAATTGAGTTTAACCGAAAAATATATTTCGCTGTAAAGGGAAAAAATAATTGACATACACATATATTATCTCTATTCCTCTGAATGATTTAAAAAAATTTTATTTTTGCCTCCTTTACAAATTTTGTCTGCTAATGGCTTCTTAACAATTTCAGGCTGAATATTTGCTGGACAGGTCTTAGTTTAGCATTTCTTTTGTTGGGTAATTAATATAGATATTCGTAATTGATACCATGATTGCAACTAAAACTTATCAACGTCGGTTTTCTTGTTAATCACTAGCAATCTTTTAAAAATTTTATGAAATGTTTGTAATTTTGAAGTTTTATAATTCTCATGTTCAAATTGCAAATATTAACTAAACTAAAGGTCACTAAATTTGGACGATTCGGGTAATGAGTTTTTAATACATTATATCAAAATACATGATCTCGAAATTGTTTGTCCAACCTGGTTTGCAACTTTTGAAGCGATATCAGAACGTATATCGGGTACAACATTGTTCGGTGTATTACCGAAACCAAATTTCCATCTGTATCTGTAATAATTGATTTAATAATAGGTCATTATGTTTTTACCGCCTTTTTTAGTATTAAAAAAAAAATTCTGTACAAAATTTTACTTTTACAAGCTTTCCGGGTCATATTTCCGGTTCAAAATTTGTACTTATCATCAACTCACTTCTTATCATCCGACCGAGGTAAAATTTTCAAATTTATAGCAATTCCGATTGATAAATGGATTCATAATGGAATTGAAAAATATTCCCCATTATAGAAATTTGGTAGAAGCCTTGATCAATATAAGAAATTAAATTGATTTTTGTAAGTTTTCTCTATGTTTTATGAATGAAACTGAGAATGTAATATGAAAAGTTGTTCACACACCATTGTTCAGACGTCTTTTTCGTGAAGGTAAGTGGTCTTATTTTTTTTTTAAATTCGCTATGACCTAAGTATAGGTCATATAACCATGGGTTTAAAAGTACTTCCTTTTCCAGAGATACAGCCCAAATCTGTAAACGCCCAAAAATAAAATCCGCTCAAGAGCCGAAACCCCCCATGAAGCAAGTTTAACAGAATAACACAACTCAAAATAGGGTAGTAGATAGATAGATTGTAGCGACTGTCCTGGACGGGCTACACTTCAACCATAAGGTCCATTGTGATGCCTAAGGATGTGAGGTTGTGAGTGGAGTGGAAGGAATTTTTGTGTGTAGACAAGAAATTGGAAGGATGTGCGGCTGCAGCCGACTATGATAGGGACTATACCGATACTAATGTGGAGTTCGTGAAGGAAAATGCAGAAAACCTTCACAAGCATAACCGGTTACGCCAATAGACATAACGCCTTAGACCACTCGACTACTTGGACGGTAAATAGGGTAGTAAGTAGACTAACTAAACACCGTACGTCTACTTGCTCCCAGATCTCAGACTATATATGCAAATATTTATCGATGTATTTCTATAAATAAAATAATAATAAAAATAAGATTCCGTAACGTATTTTTATATAAAAATAAAAACATATAAGCCAAAAGCGACCGTTATTTATTTGATAGTTATATGGCGTAAATTCAATCTCTATTGAAAAGAATTATTATAAATATGTCCCTTTTATTTGTTCAAATGAATGGAAGAAACTGAAGAATGGGGCACGTGGTAAGATGATCCTAAAAATCATCTTTTGTGTACTATAAAGAATTTGTTATGTGCTAAACTAGCTGGCTGCTAGATGTTGTTGCTTCTTGCATCCATAAAGTATATAATGTGATAGATAGTTGTTACAACCAACACAACGTTACGAGGGTCGAGTCAAACGGTTTATGTTATTTTTCTATTTCTTTTTTTTTTTTTTTTAAATACTTTAAATGCTTTATCATTTTGTGGATATCTTCTGCTGTGCAGTAGTAGTGTTTATTAAGACCCATAGTATATTTGAAGAAGTCTTCTATTATAAAATAAGTCTTGTTTAAATTCACATCAGCTGACTTGACAGTATACGTGTGTGCACGCGTTCATTTCAGTTCTGATTGATTATTTAAAACCATGTGTTTCGTGTATGAAAAAAAAATCACTGCAAATGATTTACATATGAGTTTATTTTATAAATCAATCGTCAAATCTCAATACGCTGTCCTTTCGATTGTATCCGATTATTTTAAGGGAATGCCAAACCCTTTTGTACCGCAATGACAAAATCAGATTAGCTTACAAAGATATTGTTATCATTTAGGGCTTAACCTTAAACTGCCTACAAATTTTCTACTTCGTACAGTAATGTAGAAGCTATGAATCCGCTTTGAATTTATACAGAGTCTTGAAAGAGAGTAAGAAAAACGGAGAGCAAAGTCACTAAATCCGATCAAGTTAGAAAGAATTGTTACCATCTAGGCCGTAACCTCAAACTTCCTACGAATTTTCAACTTAGTTCAATAATGTAGAAACTACGAGCCCCCATTGCGTTTGTTGAGTCTTATGATCCAATTTTTCCCGGACCTCCTCCGATTATTTTGAGGAAGGGTTTCAACCTTCTTGTAGCCTCTTAATAATCTTCAACCAGGTCCCGCATTTTGATTCAATCTAGAATGTAGCCTCAAGCTATCTACCAATTTGATTCAACTCATCCGCTGACGGAATTATTTTAAATTAGTATTTCAAATACATTCTCTAGTCATCCATTGAAATGAAAAGCCTCAAATTTTGAGGGAAGGCCAACTTTGTTTTCTCACTCGATTACATAACTTTATTTTATATTTATCTTTATATCCAGTGCTCTTCATTTGAAAAGTCTCCACCCAAATATTCTTTTAAATATGCATTTTAGAAAAAAATATAATGCAATAATTATATTTATGTTCCATGTATCCGTGCCGCGTGGTATAACGCATCTTGTTAAGGGTGAAAGATAGGGAAAATCTTTAAACACAAAAACTATTTATCTCATTAAAAAAAAACTTTTGTTTGAAACTTTTTTGGATTTAAAGATAAGTTAAATCGCACGGATACAAGGAACCTAAATATGATTATTTCATTATGTTTCTCCCTTTGTACTCTGCAAATTTTGTTTGAAACATTTTTTATAAAATGCATAAAATAATATTTTGGTGGAAACTTTTCAAATTAACACCCCGTGTATAATCGTTGCTGCATCTGTAACTGATAGTGTAGGTTCTGAACACCGTGACCGATTAAGGTCGTATATGCACACAATATATTTGTTTTAACAGTTTTTTCCCAATCACGAACGCTAAATCAATTTTTAATCTTAGAACATGCTCAAGAAATTTCAGTTCGGTTTATTTTTTCGTAATTACTCTCCTCGAAAGTATGTTACGATTCGTTGCTAATTTTTTGGGACAGTTCGAAAACTCAGATTTTTTAGCCGAATATTCAGTTTAAAATTCATAAGTTTTAAATTTATTTAAAAGTCTTCAAATATCGGCATGCAACTTTCATAAATTCGAACACTGAAACGTTTTAAGTGTTAAAGCTGCCATTCAAGCTAGCAACTTTCATATACGCATCGCTTAGGCCATAAAACATCTAAACCTACGAGAAATACCTATTATGGAAGAAAAAAATAGCAACAAAAGCCGAACAAACATAAAATTCACCAGAACTTCATTAACTCGGCCCTGACGCACTGCCGTGCTATAGATCTACCAGACGATTTGAATAACAATAAAATTATTATTTCACAAGTTGTAGAATCACATGAAGTAGGGGGCTTGGTGCTTTAGCTCTGCATATTAATAGTTTGTATACATATTTTTTAACTTTTTTATATTAATATATCTTAATTTATTTTTAAAAAAAATCTATTTCTATGCAACAATTAAAAATATATATTATAAATACAAAATACAATTTATTAACACAAATTAAAATAATATTAAATTACTCTTTGTTCAATAAATAAACAATAATATTTCATAATAATAACTTTTAAGCATTTCATTAAGGTCGTAAGGTGTTGCAAGACAGTCCCCTTTTTAAAAATTGTATGCACATATGTAGGTACGATATTACCTATAACTTTTTTAATAAAATGGCTATCATTAAAAAAATGAATATGCATTACATATATATATATATATATATATATATATATATATATATATATATATATATATATATATATATATATATATATTCGTATTTTATGTATAATGCAAAATAAATTAAAAAAACGAATTAATTATTTAAATTAGTTTTAATAAAATATATAATTAAATATTAAAATATATTTATATATACTTTATATTATATATATTTATAGATATTGTACAGTTTATTATTTATTTTATTATTTAACACTATATATCTGCTACAATGTGATTGAATCAATCTTACTAAACACTTTATCGTTTACTTTATAATATTTGGAACATTATTTTGGCATCAATGTTTTTATATGAAAAATCCAACTTATTTTGGGTTAACTATAGCATTGGCTATGTCGTTATAGATTTCAGCTACCCAGAAAGCTATCCACACGAATCTAAAATAGGTCTTTTGTTGATTCTTTTTATGTATCAATCAGAAACTCCACGTCTAGAAATCTTTACAGAGTTCCATACAAATGTTGAATATAAAATGGATTTTCGGATTAATTGGGAGCGAGTTAAATCCGGATAGTTGAATAAATCATGAAAAAATGGTTATTTCTTTAAAAAAGATTAAAATTTGATTTTACAGATGAAGAATGAAGACAAAATGTCGATTTTCTACGCTAAAAATCTGGCTTTATAGCAAATAATTGACTTTGAAAGACGGTTATCCAATACTCGCTGCTGAAAAAAACCACTTGAATAAGACCATATTTTTCCGATCCGAATAATTAAAATACTCCTCTATATATGTATTTCATTAATTCTGGTAGTCGGATTTTTGGTATAAGTGAATAAGGATTACCCAAACACTACGCCCCAATCATTCATACAGCACTACCTATTGGTAAAAGCTGGAAATATTTAATTCGGTACAATATTTAATAATATGAAATTTCAATTTAGGAATTTTTTAATAAACTACATATTTTTTTTGAAAATGAGAATGTAATCGCTAAGATTCCAACCATAGACCGTAGACTATCCAATCTGACGCTTTTATCGACATAGGTATGGTCGTTAATATCAATACAAGAGAACATTTATTTCACGTATGAGGTCGTTTTGACCGTATGGCACTGGTTTGTTGATATTTTTCACAATTTAAATTTTCCTTAACTAATTTATTTAGAATAAAATTTTACAGTAAAAAGAAAATACACGAAATACAATTCCATCCATGTCTTTGAATTCTGCTATCTAGTGGAGAGTTTTTAAATTAAGTCTTCTATGCGAGTTTTTTAAGTACCTCATTGGAAGCTACAAGAAATTAAATGGTGGAAACGCAGATAATATTATGCATAACATATAACTGCTTTTAATATTGTATATATATTATTCACTGCTACAAGAACTATTATTTTCATTATTCCCTTAAAGTTGGGGTAATAACTCCGGGGTAATTTTTATTGCTACCAATTAATTATTTATCATGATTGAAGTTAACTTTTTGATTATTTAATTACAACCCGAAAAGTAATCAATGAATGCATTTCTGATGACAATGCAATGATATGGTACCAATTTAGACGTACTCATTTTTATGCCACAAAATAGCACAAACAAATGTGGTGGGAGCGTTCGTAAACTATGATAATTTAAATTTTTTTGTAGAAATTTATTAGAAAGCGTTGTTAAAATATGAAGAAAAAACAGTTTAATTATAGGAAACGCAATAAAACGTAAATTAAAAAAAAAACGGATTGGGTTTTGAGGAGCCTGTGATGACATTTGATTACAATATAAAACTTCCCACGATTTTGTATATATTTTTTAATTGTAGAGCCTTCGATTAAAAATTTGTATTTAGTATTTATTCTCATAATAAATTAGTTAAATAACACACTTGCTCAGTTAATTAAGTGTTTTGAGTTTATAGCAAAATCAGAAATTAAATTAAACTAAACATTTTCTATTTTTTAAATTCCTAAAAGACATTTTTAATAATATTAAGGTATAAAAAGTTTAATCGCATAATATGTACTTTGACATGATCGGTAGAGTTATAGAGCATGCGCAATGCATCTGCAAAAGCACGAAAATACTCATAAAACCGATAAAGCAGTAAACTACTTATAGAAATACAAGTTTCAAACGTTAATGTTCCAATTTATTGAATAATATTGTTCACCCTCAAACTTTATTATAATCTAAGATAAAATATATGTTTCTGTAAGATTACGTGTTAAATGTTGAGTTTAAAAAATATTATATTTAAATTTTTACTCGGTAAGAAGTCTATTTTTGCCATCATTGTCAAAAAAATATTCGAAACATTGATCACCATATATAGGGGAATCAGGGGCCGAACGAAGTTTAGAGATCAACTTATAATAATATAATAATCACAAAACTACAAAATGATGTCAATTGCCCCGGGCACGAGGCAGAATGAAGTGGTCAGGACATATTATTATAAATACATATAAAACTAGTGGAATTGCAGAAAAAATTAGTTTATGCACAAAATTCATACACTAGGACAGCCTCATCATCTTCGCTAACTATTCCCTCAGGTGAAAAATGAAATGAAGAGACTCTGTAGTCAGTTGACATCCAAGAGCATCCAGGGGTAGTAAAATTAGCCTCTTCTCTTGAAGACTTATCAAGTCTAATGTCAGTTATGTCTGCTGGAAGACATTATGGAACAGTGCGACAGAATGGATTACTCTAATGGGCAGAATGTTATATCCCATTCCCCCCACCTGTTCCGTCTCAGACACACGGGTTTGATAGGTAAGTTCACTCGAAAAAGATTCAAACATCACTAATCTAAAGACAATTAAACGTACTTCAAGCATGTACTAACAATTACAATTACTAACTGTAATTGTAATGTAAACAAGGATGTGTATACCTTATCTTGGTTACAAGATCATCATTATTACAGGAGCATAAAATCACGCAACTAAAATTTTACGCGACAACAACCAAAAAAACTAGACTAAGATGAATGCCGTAGTTGAACAACCACAGGTTGGTATAGTTCTACGTATTGCCGCTTGCTAGTAGCACTCCCTTGACACCGAAAATCGTCAAACTTCATTCCATCCCGGTATCCCGTTAGCCCCGGTTTCCCCTACCAATTGTATTCTCATTTCACCGATTTAACCGAAATTTATCAATAGCGGGAGGCTACCTTTGTATTTGTTTAATTTGATATTCACACTTTTCTTTATCTATTTTATATCACCCAGTATATATTTGTGATCTTGGTACTCAGGTGGAAAAAATAACTAAGAAATTATATTTTATGTATATAATCGTATTTGTGTATGCGTAGTATATATATATATATATATATATATATATATATATATATATATATATATATATATATATATATATATATATATATAGACTTTTATTGTATATATATATATAGACTTTTATTATATATATATATATATATAATAAAAGTACTTGATTAATAATAATTAGCTAAATAGTAAAAAAAAAGTATAAGTAATACTTTAAGTCAGAATAGAATGAGATACAAGATGCGGGAGGCTGAACTACTTGTAAAATAAGCGAATAAGCGACACTGTTAGGCGGCTCAATGCTTAAATAATAACAACAATATTCATACATACATATTCCCCCACTTATTCTCTCCTTGTCTAACTTATTGTGTATGTGTGTATGTATGTATATTGTAAGTAAAAAGTTTTCATCGTTCAGGAGTTTGACGCTATGTCATATATGAATGTACCCACAGTTGCGGCTCGGGCATCACGCCGTGTATATGTTAAACCAGTTTGTTGTAGATGATCGAAGTTGTTTTGTTATTCTATATTATTACACGCGTGTATAAAATTTTTTATTAGACACAAACTAATTTTCAGAGGAAAAATAGAAACGTTTCTTTTCTTTTTTCAGAAAAAAAAAAATTCTAAATATTTTTTTGAAAATATTATTGAGAATCGATTTTGCTTTTTGCGAAATTTTAACGAACAAATTTTCGTTTTGGTTGTGTGGGTGTTGTATCGCAATTTCCAAAACAGTTTTTTGAAAAAAAAACAGTGTGAAAATATTTGTCTTGAGGAAAACTTGGTGTACTACATAATTAATATTGTGATTATATGTGCAAAATTTTTGTGTGTAAAAAGAAAATATTTGTTTACTCGTAAATTTTTTCAACCTGTTTATGGTGAGTTATATAAAATATGATGACTTTTCGGATTGATTTATGTGTGGGAAATAATGTTGTTTTCGTATACAGGAGTTGTAGAGACTAAATTCTGTATTTTGTTGACATGAGGAACTTGAACTTAAAATCAGCTGATTTAGTGTGAGCATAAATAATTCTTCATGAAAATAAAATTAAAAATAGGAATTTTTATCTATCTTGCTAGAATATATAGGTCATTTTATTGAATAATAGAGATTATATTCAGAGTGACCTTCAGAATTTTTAAGAAATATGTGTAAATTTATGGTTTATCGATAGTTTTCGGCAGAGAGTCTCTGAAATTTTTAGGATTTATAAGTTAAAACAATCTTATTCGACGGAAAATTACTGTCGGAGTTATTACAAGTTGATCAAAGCAAAATGAAGAAGGCTAAAAATATTTTACGATAGCAAATTTTCTGCTTACGTTTACAATAACTCACAGCTTGTGTATACGGGGCGATAAAAGTGTAGTTTTTTCAAAATTTCATTGTTAATTTTTTCCCAATCCAATCGGTTTTTGCAAAAATGTCTCGAATTAAACGTGTTCGTCAGAAATATATTAACAACTTTTGTGCAAAAATAACTATGAAATTTATTGAACACCACTTTTGTGGCTATGAGTTCTTGTTTCAAAATTTTATTTTGTATTAGTGCTGAAATCAATTAGTTTTATCGAAAAAATGCTTGGAAAAAAAGTTGTAGGAAATTTTTTTAATAAATCCAAGTGATATTATAAATCGTAGAAACAACTATCAACTATCAACTATATAGAGACCATCAACTATAGTTGATAGTCTCAATGAGCGTCATTTGCTGATTATCGGGTGGTTTTTCCATAAAGAAAAATAAACTGTAGAATGTTTTAATTTAGTAAAATTTAATTAATTTTAATAAAAAGTATTGCATGAAGGTACTAAATCAAGAAAAAAAACATAATTTTTTAGTTTCAATAAAATTTTGCTTTTACATAAAATTTTGTAAAATGACAGCTTTTCGTTAGCCAGCAGAAAGAGGCTATAAGTTTTAGCAAAAATAATGTTTCTTATACTTGCGTGAAATCTTACACTTTGATGCTTTTTTTAACTCTTTCATAAAACTACCTATCTAATATGAATATTTTTGACTTGTATCTATACATATATATGATATAACTCAAAAACTGTAGACCGGAATTTTTTATTGAGATCGTATGTAGATAGTTTGCTAGTTTTTAGTTCATTATTTTCTTCTGGTAAAAAGAAAAATCCACTCTTAACAGGAGACATAGAAATAT
This sequence comes from Nineta flava, assembly GCA_963920215.1. NCBI lineage: Eukaryota > Metazoa > Arthropoda > Insecta > Neuroptera > Chrysopidae > Nineta > Nineta flava. Next base: position 45,880,474 of record OY986041.1, read on the forward strand.
ATTGAGTTCAAAAACACAATTGTATTGACTGCAGTGTCATGTTTGCTTGGTAACGAATGTCATAAAATTAATTTAATTCAAACAAAATATTTTCCAATTATATTTTCCATGTAATATTTTTAAACATCTGTTATGTCAAATTATAATCATAAAAAATAATCACATTATAGTTAAATTTTACAGTTAACTATAAATAATAAATTAACTAACTGCCTTTGCATATTTGAATTTCATTATTGTCAAATTTTTAAACTGCGAAAAACTGGTTCCATAAATTGTTGTTCTTTTTCCAAATATTGTTTAAGACAAAAGTTTTTAATATTTTTATAATAAACCGACATAAATCAATTGAATAACTCGGTACTTATGATTGTAACGATTGGTGGAAGCAGTGGGAAGCATAAATAATTAAACACAACAAAAATTGAAATATAACATTTTTATGAAAAATAAAGAAAACCGAGTTCTTTGGAGAAAACTATAGGGGATAGCGAAATAATGATGAGAGAAGAAGTTCAAAACTCCAAACCGCTCTAAAGTTATAGCCCCTTTTCTAAGTTAAACTGTAGATTTTAAAAAAGGTATTTTCATATTTTAAAGTGATACTTTGCAATTGTGACATCAAAACTAATGAATAATCACTGTTAACACAAGTCTTGCATATAGTACATTGTATCTTAAATGTTAATATACTATATATGTTATACTAGATATTTTCAATTGGCATTGCTGTAATAAATTTACCATAATGTATCTAAACCGATCTTTTTTTTAATTAATTAAAATAGTTTAATAGTACAAAAAACCAAATATATTAAGTTGTAGGAATATTATAATATTGGAATTAACCAAAAAAATGTTTCAGCTTAATTGTATTTAACTGTGATATATTGTTGTTTGATCCTATTGTATGTGATTTATACGTTATTTATACGTCTATATGTGATAGATGTTTAGGTTGATTATTCGATTGCTACACGTCGTTGTAGCAATCTTAATTAAAATATATTTATATTAATTTTAGAATAGAATGATTCAATATAATCAACTTAGAGCAATTTATAGAGCGCTTAAATCTTTTTAAATCAATTTTGATCGTGATTTGATGTACATCATTTTTGGTGGAGCAGCCCATACCTATATGATTTGACTGGCAACTGACTAAATATATATATATATATATATATATATATATATATATATATATATATATATATATCTATAGATATTTTATAAGGTGATATAACTAAGTTGTGTAATAAAAGTTACTAATTAAGTTGAATAAATTCATTTAATCAAAATAATAACGTGTATATAAGGCTATAAAAATCTCACAACAATTATATAGATATATGTGTGTATACAAAATAAATGAAAATTTATTCCAAAACATGCGTACATATGTGTATACAATGATTTTTCACCTTTTATTTTTTATATGTTTTTGTTAATTACTACTAAAGACGCACCCAAATCACACCTTATTTGACGTGTGTGCTTTAGTGAGAGGTGTTTTCATTAAACACTATCATCTGATACAAGATAATCTATTGGACTTCATAACAATCTGTTTGTTACTAAAAAAATATGCTCTAGATAATTTTTTTATTTACCGTCAGCAAAGCGACAAGATAAACCAACATTTTTTATATGCAATAGTGTAATAATTTATTCCTGTAGGATTTTATTTATTTTAACCCTCCAGTTTATAAGTCTAGCGGGTTCACAAGAAAATTTCATCAAGCATATTTCAAAACGAAATTTATCTTAGGAAAATCATTCTTTGATTTTTTTAATAGGTTATTTTTCTGTAGAAATAACGAAGAAACGAAATGTTTGGGTTTTTTGCCTAAAAAATTTCACTCTTCTGATGTACTTAGTCGTAAAATGTGTCTCTATTAAGATGTTTTGAAAGAAGTAAAAATTATGTTGATTCTTTACTTTTTTGCACGCATTGTTTATGGATTATAATCGCATGTCTTATGAAAATAAATTTTTCTGTACATTTATTATGGAAATTAATCTAAACGCGAAATTATGATGTAACTAACAAAAAAATCAAATTAAGGAATAAAAATACCTGGAATATATATGTAAATTTAATTTTATAAGCTTTTGTTGGAGTAAATCTTATAATTTAATAATATCTCGATCTTGTTTTTCCCAAGCTAGGTAAAGAAAAAATACGTATTGAAAATAATTTTTGGTGTATACTTCTTAAAGATAGGCACAAAGCATGGAAATTGACAATTGAAAAGTCATTCGCAAACATTTAAAAGTACCTATTATTTACTAACCTAAAATGCTGAATTTGTATACAGTTGAAATTTAATACTTTTGTCCACAAAACTAGATATTAAAATTATTGAAAGTGTCAAGTACAAAAATTTACTAAAATCGCTATAAAATAATAAAATATTTAAAAAACAAAATGATATACTTATAAACATTAGCTGTAGATTCAGTGTGTTTATTAGTCACGCGGCGCTACCATTTTAAATAGTTTCGGCTATACATATCTTTCAAAAACAACAAAAACAACGGATTAAAAAAAAAGTTTTTAATGGTGATAATTTGCAACCCCAACACCAATTAGGCATAGCCTGTAATAAGCAAGTTTATTATACTATATTTTACACTTTTTACTTCGTCTGTCATGAGGCACTTACCTTAATGGACATGTTTTTCACGACTATATTAGAAAAGTTATTGCCAACCAAATAAACTTAAGTGGATATATAGAATAACACTTTGAATCAACTTAAACCAATCAATTTGTATTTAAAATTTAAGCAAATATTTAACATCATCTACAACATAATTTTTAACACACTCTGTTCACAAAATTTTTAACAGTTAACTATATACCGTTGAAAAAAATATAAAATAAATAAATGATTTTCAACTCATAGGCGAGCTTTTTTGTTAAGTTAAATAATCAAAAAAAAAAAATGAAATGACTCTATACGTGTAAAGTAATTAGATTCTTTTCATAAAAAACTCATACTGATTTTGATATTAAACGCGGGGGTATCATAATAATTATATTTATGTAGTTTATTTTGTGTACGTTTATTTAAACGTAAATAAAGAGGCTCTTCTTGGTACACAAAAACAAAATCGATTAAGCAATGTATCAGTACACGATCTTTAAAGGATCAGTTGTATTGATTTGTAAAAAAGACATCTAATTTAAAAAAAAAATACTTTTCGTTTAATAAATTATACAAGTGAGATTAAGTCTAGCATTGAAGGGAGAAAGAATTGGATAAATCGACATTGATTTATCGATTTAGCAAATTATTCCAAATTTTGAGGTTTTTGAAAAATCAGCGGATTGAAGATTCACTTGTGTAGATCAGAAAAATTGAACCTAAAAGTTTTAAATATTTGGGAATAAGCATAATAAAGTGTTTTTTATGAATAATCTTTAATAACTACATAAAAAAAACACTTTACAATAAAAAAAATGAATAAATGTTTTAATTTGATTTAACGCTTTAGTCCCTGAAATAATTTGATTACGTGCACTCTTTATCCTATAGAATGATAAATATCATTTTTGCTCCAACTTTTCAAACGATATCTTGAAACCGTTAATCTAAAGAACCTGATTTTCAAATTTCATTTTGTATTCAAATTACAAACTTTTTTTTAACTTGAACTTTAATATGTTTAGGTGAATTTTTGCAAGTCAATTTTCAACCACATAGCAATTGGTCCTAGTTGAATTAAATTTTTTTTGCTTACTCGAGTATTAATGTTGGTAATGCAATATCATGATACCATCTAGATGAATTCATAATGAAATTCGAAAGTATTCACCGAAATTAAAACCTGGTGGAAAGCGTTGATAAATTGAATTGATTTTTTAGTTTAAAAAAATTAAACGTGACGCACGAAAAGGCAGATTCATTCAAATCTGAGACAGTTTGTGTTTAAAATAAAACATCATACAATTCTCAAAGAAATTTTCAATCCACGAGCTTTTACAATTAACTATTTTCTCATTTTCTATTTTTTGGTTATAAGTTTGTTTATCTCCTAATAAAAACGTTTGTGTTTGTTTTGTTTGACGGGTAGACAAATCTAAATTGCGTTAATGGTTGTTACCACTGATTGCTGGGAAAATTTTATCTTCATAAAATTTCCCAGATGATAAATTTTATTTTTGTAGCACATTATTTTCACGTAAATCCAACGATGTGGTCAGCGTACGTTGATAAATTATCCAAACAGCACTTCTTCCGATTCGATTTACATAGATTAAGATTTTGATGAAAACTTATTTTTATCAAAATAAAATATAGTCTATGTTACTCAGGGTATAGCTCATAATATAGGTTTTTATTAGTGGAAGAATTTTTCGAATTATTATTATGGTTTCGAACTGAAATCGTGTCTAAACTTGTTTGAAAAAACGATTCATACAAAAGTTGTGTTAGGTTTTTCTCACCCCGAATATATGAACTTTCAGGAAGAACTGATAAGCAAGCTCCTGGCTATTGCCGGCATATGAGAGAAGCGAATCTCGTCGGACTAAAGTAGAAGGGGGAGCACAATGGACTATAAAGTCGAAATACTTTTTAGACCCCAAGATGTATCTATCTAGGTTTTTAGAGTGCCACGCTAACAGGGATGCATAAAAAGCCTATGCCACTCAGTACACTATTTATAATAAAGGTTCCAACATAGTTATGCAAAAAGTATTACTTCAAAGTATAGAAGCCAAACATATCACTGTATTTTTTACTACTTTTTAAGCGCCTCTACATACATGAGCAATGGAAACAACCAGAAAGTCCTTCCAGTTTTTGGAAATAAGAACTAAGTATCCTGTAATTTTCATACTTTTATTTTTACTGCCACACGTCCAAATTATAGCTAGAAATATACAAATTCTCAAATTTAAAAATTTCAAGCTAAGATTTCTTCATGACGAGGGAACGGAACGAGTTGATTGGAGTTTTTTATTCTCGAACAATAATATGTGCACTTGGTATCTGAGAACAATTAACCCTCTACATTCAATAGAACAGGTACCGTAGTCATGTTGAAAATCACGAAAAGTCATTAAAATATACGTATTTTCAATACCATATTATTTTGTATGGATATGAGGTATGTGAATTTTTATTTTTCCCCAGAAGCTACTATCTTTTAGCTTTAAAACGCAACCTCAATCAAGTGGAAATCTCTAATAGAAAAATTTTTACAGCCGAAACTGTAAACCTCAAAAATACGCCTTTTTAATTGTTTCTTCTTGTGTAAACCGGATGTGGTGCGTGCGAAAATTAAAGCCCCATAGGTTCTCGACTTTGGGACCCTAAAGAACATTTCCACAAAGTTTAAGCAACATCTGAAATAGCATGGCAACGATTTTTATTTATTTTTTTGTGTTTGTATATAGATTGACTATAGGGAACCCTAATAACATATTATTTTCTCATAAAAGAAATTATTTGTGGACCATCTATCTTCTCATATCTTCGGTAAAAATGATAATGATGATTCTTGAAGAATGACGAGAGATGGATCATATCATATAAAAGCAGTAGCGTTATTCATCTTCTCATTTTGGTCTTATTTGTAATGATGATGATGATATGATATGATCATGGTCCATTTGTTGTATATCGAATAACTATGCCGCGCACCACACGGTGGTGTCATTGACATCATACGTTTTAGATCCAAAAAAAAAAAAATTAAAATTCCCTTTTTTAATGTGTGTGCGAGCGTTTGTGTGTGTGTGTGTTAGTCATGTATTGTTTATTTAGTTAGTTTTTTTTTAATACAAAAAAAAAAGTTAATTAAATTTGTTAGGTTAAATTAGTTTTTTTTTTTATATTGTGTTCAAGAATTCTTGTTAAAGAAGTTCTGTGTACTGTTTAAAGGAGTATTTGTCAATTTGTAAACTTACAAATTGTGATTTCTCATGATTATTAGTATATCAAACTATCTAGAAGACGTTGAAAACTTTGTGTCGGTGTCAAGGAATCTTAAGATTAATATAACTAGTTTTTTTTTTTTAAATGTTAATTGAATTGATTAAGGTTTTCTATTTTTCTTTCAAAATAGTTATTAATCAAATTGTTTACCAATTGTCAATTGAACATTTGGTAAGTCAGTTGAACATTTGGTTGGATTTTGGTGTTATCCGGACCCAAATTACTTGATATGATCGATGATTTGTCATCGATCTGAATAAGCATGGTTTTCGTATTTTTACAGTTCAATTTAGCTTATTTAGTGAATTTTATAACACAAAACGTTGAGAAAATCGAGAAAATGTCTACAAATTTTTAACTGTCATAAGTAAACAAAAAACACAAAAATATTGTTGGTTTGATGATTTGACGGCTAGTTTCCGAGATATTACGACTATACGTTAGGGAATATAATCAGGGAAAGTTTCTCTACACGATTTCAATCAGCACTCTTGGCTAGGTTCGAGATTCTGGCTAAGTTCGAAGGTAGTTTCTTAATAAAGTTTGGTGTTTATATGTGTTTCTAGTGATCGGAGTACTTTGAATTATGTTTTCTATTATATTTAAGTAGATGGAAGTCATTTTGAAAGAAAAAATTGTCGACTTGTGACTATTGGTAAAGTTACTCATGATGTCATATTTTAAAATGGCGGCTTTAACCAGGCTTCATTTAAACAATTGAATATATTCATAAAAGAAGATGAGTTTCTTTAACAGAATAATAATTTTTTGGTTATTTTATTAACGTAGCTCTAGCAACGCATATGTAACTATCACAATTGAGTCTGACTATTCTGTTTCTAACTATTGCCACCTGATGTCTTAGCCCTAAGGAACAAAGTCTGTATAATAAATTCAATAATGCAAACAAATTTGAAAATTTGTTCTTTACAAGGATTTCACCAAACAGTGTTCCAACCTGTGCTCATGTGTTTGGCTTTTGCTCATGTGACTCGGCTTACTGATTTGTGCAGGTTGTGCGGCGAGGAGGAGGAAACATCCACCCATATCATCTTTTACTTCGAATCTCTCAGTTCACCCCGAAAACATGAACCTTCAAGAAAATCTGATAAGCAAGCTCCTGCCTATTGCCAAAATATTGGAGACGCGAATTTCGTCAGACGGGAAGGGGGAGCAAATGAGCCATAAGTTGCGATACTTTTATATACTCCAAGATATATACTTCCGTTAAGTATTTATAAATTAAGATGAAGACCGATTTTTTTAATTGTGGAAAATAATCAGTAAGTAAATATATATATATATATATATATATATATATATATATATATATATATATATATATATATATATATATATATATATATATAAGTTCACTCACATAATCAATATATAGTCGTTATTTCCGTTAAGTATTTATAAATTAAGATGAAGACCGATTTATACATTTACTTACTGATTATTTTCCACAATTAAAAAAATCGGTCTTCATCTTAATTTATAAATACTTAACGGAAATAACGACTATATATTGATTATGTGAGTGAACTTTTGGCAAAAACGCAACAATTGTTCCTGAAAATAAAGTGTTAATAATAATAAATAAATAGTGGGGTTTAACCTCCGTTTTTGAGACACGACGGTCTATAACAGAGCCCACCCACATCATTATTTTTCAACCTTTAGGAATTTTTTTACATTATATTTTTATGATGTGAGTGGCGGATCAGGAATTCGTATGCAGACTAGGAATTGGTAGGTGTGCAGCTGCAGCCGACTTTTGATAGGAACTATGCCGATATTCATCTGGAGTTTGTGATGGGAAACTGCAGAAAACCTTCACAAGCATAGCCGGTTACATCGTTCTTGCCCATACGCCGACAATTTATTCAATCAACCGCCCCATTATTATTTTGGTATTGACAAAGTGCCGGTGTCGGGATTTGAACCCATAACCTCCCAGTTTCAAGTAGAAACAACGCCTTAACAAGCGCGGCTACTTGGCTGGTCAAAACATATTAGAAATATTGATTGTATTTCTTTTAAATTGATCGAAAAAAGTCTATTTTTGACAATTTCTTCGGATTATAAATTTAACAATAGAATTTTTCAAATTCTGTTGTAACCAACTGTATTCAACGTAAAATAGAAAACATTTTAATAAATGATAGATTGCAATAATGTTTGAATAAAGTAGGTACCGACCCGACCGCCTTTTTAAGTTCTGGTCTTTTAGTACAATATAATACACAATTTACATAAATATTTTAAAAATAAATATTTTTTAATGTAAAAAAGGGCATTATTATTTCTGTTACGCAATAAAATTTATTGATAAGAAATAATTCTCACGAATAAATTAAATTGTGTCCATATCAGATTGTATTGGTAAATATTACCTTACAAGGGTCTTTTTTTTTGTGAATACAAAAACTATTATATTTGATAAGACCTATCGGACTGGCTACCGATTAATTTCTACAATATTGTCGATTCATTTGGAGAGTGAACATTTTTAAGTGTGTGACAAACGAATTACCTTTAAATATTTGATTTTCTTTTGATATGCTACTATGTGATTTGATTTTTAACTTGTCCAATTTGTGTTCCTATTTCAGTAAAAATATTATCCGAATTTCATTTTATTCAATCAAAATCTGTAAGTATTTCAATATTGTATTCTTGGTATGAGATAAATTCGGTGGATTTCGTATAGGAAAGACGTTAAAATCGCTGCTGTTTATCTGATTTAAAATAAATTGCGCGATATGCGACGGTGTACCATAATATAAAGATTTCCATTTATATACATTTCAAAATTAACAAGTGAAAAAAACAACTAACTGAGTTAACTTTTTAAATACCGGGTATATACTGAATTTATGAAAAACGCATCAAACAAAAGTTGTTTACTTTTAAAACAAGGAAAATTTTTTTGTCCTTAAATTTTTGTTTCAAAGATAAACAGTTTTGTACGTTTTGTCCAAACATGGTCTGATTTTGCCCATTCACAAACTGGACCTTACTTTTTAGCTCTAAGACATATATACAAAATTTCAGCTCGCTATCTCTTTTCGTTTTTGAGTTATCATGTTGACGGGTGGACGGACGAACAACTATATGCAGAAATGGACCAATTAGGTCATTTTAAGAACATCTATACTACAATTTTTTTTGCGATCCATATTTTCAACCGTTACAAAATCGATACTGAACTTAATATACCGTGGTATATATTATATATCGGGTATTAAAAAGTAATAATAGTATTTACATTATTTAATAGAAATGTAAATTAAACTGAATTGGAATTTAATTCGAGTAACTTTTCGTTGTAAATTAAGGTTAATACAACACATTTAGGAACATAGGTCTCTATAAATAACAACCTTATAATTGTGTTATTATTGTATAATTATTTATTGTATTTGTATGGGTGTATACACTTCTGTACTGAAGGTAATGATATAACACAAAAATTCTTAGAAATATGTCTACGTTCAAATTGAAAATAGGTAGATTGAGAATAGATAGATATATGATTGGTTTGTTACTAATACAAAGAGTAGAATAAAAGTCTCTCTTAAATGTTTCGATTATAACATTTTACGATTTTCCCGTGATACATAACATTATGTCCACTTCTAAATAATTAACGGATCTAAACTTTGTCACTAATCAAACTGACGTAAACACCACCATGGTATTATTTTATGTCTTAGTAATTGGACTTGTGTACCAGTCTAAGTGGCCGAGCGGTCTAAGGCGTTATGTCTGCGCAGTATGCCTACTTGGAAACCGGGAGGCTATGGGTTCGAATCCCAACATCGGCAATTTGTCAATACTTAAGAAAAACAAGGGGCGGTTAATTGACTAAACTGTCGACGTATGAATTTCGATTTTTGCCCCAATTTCCTAGATCAAAAAATTTTTTGTATTTTATAAATACGTATTTCGACTACAAAGTAGTCATCATCAGTATGAATTAGCTTATAATTTATAATTTGGTCACCAAATTAGCAACAAGTAACATCTCCACGGAAAATAATTACAATTAGCTAATTCATACTGATGATGACTACTTTGTAGTCGAAATACTTATTTATAAAATACAAAAAATCTGATCTAGGAAATTGGGGCAAAAATCGAAATTTATTTCGAAAAATCGTAGAGTTCTTTTTAATATTATTTATGTCGACGTATGGACATGAACAATGTAACCGGATATGCTTGAAAAGGTTTTCTGCAGTTTCCTTACGAACTCCAGATGAATATCGGCATAGTTCCTATCATAGTCGGCTGCAGCCGCATATACTACGGATTCGTAGTCAAAAATTCCTTCCATTCCACTCACAGCCTCACATTACAATGGACTTTAGGCATTACAATGGACTTTATGGTCGAAGTGTAGCCCGTTTAGGGCAGCCCCTACAAGTCTACAATCTATCTCTAATTGTACATGTGTTGTGTAATTCAGATAGGTTCAATTTTTTTGCAGGGTACAAATTCAAACTCGAAACCTAATAAAAATGTGTATATATATATATGTTTGTGTATATATATGTTTGTGTATATATATGTTTGTGTATCTATATCTATATTAAATAAAGATAAGCAACACAAATAAAATAATATTTGTAATCAGTGAATATTGTATTTTGGTATTTTTGTTATTCATTTATTATATATATTGATTGCGTGGGAGTGAGTTAAAAAATTGTAATTTAAAACCATTCAAATAATATTATTTGTGTTTCATATTTTTATATTGATAAAATTTAAAATTATGTTTGATTATTTATCAGTGTGTATCGTATATTTTTAAACATACCTATATATATATATATGTATATATACATGTTGTATATTCCCGTGTATCATTAAAATTTTATAATTTATTTTGATAATAATAATATATAAATAAAATATTACACATTTTGATTAAACGACTTTACAATATGAACCTATAGTAATTTTTTATTCTAAACATATTGTAACGTAAAATGCAACGTAAAAATGTATGTACCCTGAAATGACGTATTTTTACAAGTTCGTAGTAGGCGGGCAAACGGGTCACCTCATGAACTATATAAAAAGAATATTTTTGAATATTTAAATATATTTAATTGTTTTTGTAAACTTTATTTGTCTCTCTGTCCATGAATTTAATTAAATATATTGTACATAGACAAAAACAAGTACTAATAAAATCATATGTAGGTACACCTGTCCACAAAAGTTGATATCGTTTTTTAAAATTTTATAATTGATTTCTACCTTATCAGTTCGGTTTTCGAAAAACAGTTTCGGATAAAAGTTGTTACTATTTTTCTAATGAACATCTTTTAGCCGAAGCATTTTTTTGAAGAGCGAATGAATAACGCACAAATCAAATTGAAAATTTAAAAAAACGATATCATTTTTTGTGGTTCATAGTAAAATGGGATCAAAAGTCAAGTTATCATTTCAAAAGTTTATAAATGATTTGTGCCTTATTTAGTCGGATTTCGGAAAAATTTTGCGAATAAAAGTTGTTTATTTATAATGAACAACTTTTAGTCTAAGCATTATTTCGAAAACTGAATAAATAAGGCATAGATCAATTATAAAATTTGTAAATAATAGCTCGACTTTTGATACTGACTTTAAATCAGATTGTGAAACATTATAATTTATAGAGTACTGTTCCGAAATGCTAGAGGTTGTCGGTTCAATTCCCATCCAAGATGATTTTTTATATTAAAGATTGGTGTCAAAACAATGTTCTGAGAATCTTTTTTTTTTTTTTTTAAATTATACTGCGTTTTTAACTACTACGGTCATTACGCAGTATGCGTTCAATAAAATTACATTATTTGATCAGATTTGGAGAAGTAATTTTGTTTGCTTCAGATATTTAAAGAGGTTATTTAGATCTTGTTGTTGATTTCATAATAGTTTATTTAGATTTGGAGATGCGTTGGTGCATTTTTAAAGATGCATGCATCTTTATTTCGACTAGAAAATTATTTAAATAAATAAAAACCCTAAAATAATCGTACCTTAGTTAGAGAAATGATATTTTAAAATGAATTATGTATAGCTTCGAACTATATTTTGTAGAACTTCATTTATATAAATAATTTTCAATATTTTGGTCCGACAACGGAGTTTATGGTTCTAGCAGTGTATGTGTGTTTGTATGTTTGTATGTTCCCGTGTAGCTCTTAAGCTACTTGTAATATTTTGACTTGCATGATACGGTAAGCAACAACAAAAAATTTCACAAATATATCGAGTTTGGTATCAAATGAAGATGTTTTAATTCATAGATTCTTAATATTAAGCTAAAATGTCTTAAATAAATAAGTTTAAAATACTAAAACTCGACTGAGAAAAAAGCACGAAACAACTTTGAAGAGCCCAACTGCGATGCACAATGCAAAACCGTAACAATTCCTTGCCGTGGTCCAATTGCCTTCGACCACGAGAAATATTTACCAGGCTCTTCAAACTTGTTTCGTGCCTGTGTCGTAGTCGGGCTTTAGTTTTTAAACTTAATTATTAATCATTTTAATTTTTGACATTAATGATTAATGATTAATTTATATATATTTATATTAATTGTATATTATATATACAATATTTATATTTATATTTATTTATATATATTTATATTTATTTATATTAATTTATATTAATATTAATCATTAATGATTCTGGTAATACCCCATCATTAGACACACACTCGCAGTCGGATGATGGGGACCTGTTAAATTTGTAAAATTATCATTTATTTCACATTACCCGATTATCAAACTCTGAAAAATTAATGTCACAAATTTAAATGAATAATATATTTGCATTAAAATTATAAAGTGTTTTACTTATATAAAAGGAATTCGATTAAAAATTTATTTTCATACCAATAAAAATATACAAATAATTCAATAATTTAAAATAATATAAGAAAGTATATGTGTTATTATTTATCGATGTATGTATTATAATACATCGATAAATAATAAATAATATATGTAATTTATGACCTACCCCAAACTAATATATTTATAATATTTGTTTAAATATTATATAATTGTATATAATAATATTATAATTAATCAACTTTTCACTTATATATATATATATATATATAGACATGTCTTGTTTTACATGACAAAGCATTTTAAAATTTTTCTTCTATGAAATGATTTATAGATGAAAATTAAAAATTTTAATGAAAAATATATAATTTATTATTTATTGTATTGATTTTATCGCTTAATCATCATATATTTGTGTGTGTGTTTGAGTACCTATAAGTGAAGGGGCTGTTTTAATATTTATATAAATATATTTATAACCTAGTTTTTTTGTAAGAATTCAATTCTTTGTTTTTTTTGTTTATTATAAATAACATGTAAAGATATTTTACACCCTTAGGCTGACTATTTAAATGATATTTATAAGCTAAAAATTGATATCAAATGTTTTCTTGTTTTTCAGTGACATAAAATATAAACAAAATTTGTCATTTGCTAGAGGCTTACTTTCATATAAACCTAAATAAAATTAGGGTCTCCAGTACCATATAATTCTGGTGTATCGAGAATTATGGAAAATTTTCTAAGATCCCTTGAAAACTTTACAATAATTTCTTCTGCATCGTTGAATGTTCTTCTCCGCAGAAAATAATGAAAATTCTTCTTCAAATGCCTAAATATTTATATTAATTAATAAATTTTCATTTAGAATAAAATTTCCAGACTTTTTGGGGTTTAGGGTGAAGTTATTTGATTAGAATGTTTCATTCAAATCACGAACAAAAAATATTTTCCGATTGTATGCAATTTTTCAAGGTTCGAGTGGAAATTTCAAATACTGCAGTAAAATTGACTTAACTCAATAAGTCAATATCTTTTACTCACAGGAGTATTCCTACTAAAATCCACAAGACTATAAATAAAAAATTATTATTAGTTTAGTATTTGGAATTAATTTATGTATAGTGTAAATATTTAAAAGCCAATGGTAAAATATATTCACTTATTTATCGGAATAAGGAAATTCCGCGCCTACGAGACTACATAGGTAGTCTCGTAGGTTTCAATTACCATACACCATTCTAGCTCTTGTACACATCTCAAAATAGATGTTAAAACTATTAAAACTATTAACAACTTTTCAAAAAAACATTTTCTTTGAAAATCGAATAAATTCGTAACAAATTAACTATGAAGATTTAAAAAAAACCGCCACCAAGATACATATTCTCAAATATACGTAGTTGTATTGCTCAAATATCTGACCTAAAAATGTCAATTTAATAAAATTATTTTTCATTTAAGTTTTTTTTTTTTTTATATTTGGTTTCATTCACAAAGTTAACTTTGTCACCTGCGATAAAAAACTATTTTAACAGTAAATACTGATATTTATAGACATCAGCTATAATCAGTGTGGTATAATTACGTAATAAATTTTATTAAAACCAATCAAGTAGTACTCAATTCATTTAGGAAAAAATTGTGTGACGGCAACTAAACCTAGCTAACACATAATCTATCTTAAACAATAATATATTTACACACCAAATATGTCAATAAAAAAATAAATAAATAATATACACCTTCATATTAATAAGAATAGACAGATAAGTTTTAAAAAAAAATTCTAGTAGTATGCATTCTCTCACACAACTTCCATATGCAATATTTCAAGCTTAACAGTAATGCCGGCATTACACACTTGGCGACGCAAGACGATATATAACGAGCACGAGAGTGTACTCACAACGTTTGGTCTGCCTTGTATCAACTCGCCTCGCCTCTCCGCGTCTACGCTCCATTAAAAGTTGGTTTTTAATGGATTTAATCTCTTAATTCTATTTTATTTTAAATTATTTTGCATATTTTAGTTCATATTTCAATAAAAGCATGTTTTTTTTAAAAGTTTTTTTTAAAACTTTTTTTTTAAATTTTATTTAATTAAATGAATCTTAAAATCTCCATAAACATAATATCTATATGGCAGTGATTAAGAAAAAAAAATTATATCTGTTATCTTGTTTATTTTATTACGTTTCTGATTAATTATATAAACCTTCATGTGTAGCACCACACACTTACACAAATTTTTATATATAGGTGAGAGCCTTTTTTTTTATTGTATTGATTTATTAAAAGTCAATTGAGACACGTCATTTTATGTGTTCATTAAGATACAGTTTTTATTTTGTTTAATACTTACGAATATGTCTTATGGAATATTTTAAAGCATATTTTGTTCTCTAAAAACACCCACACAAGAATAAAAGAAATATCAAAAACGAAAAAGATAAAATAAAATAAAAAACGTAACGGTAATTATATATTTAAACTTATAATAAGTGACATTCAAGATTATTGCTAAATAAAGGTAATTTTTTGTGTCGAAAAAATTTCATTGCTTGCAAAATAATGTTTTGCAATCTTAAAAGTTCATAGTATGTACACATGGTCCCATAAGTATTGTCCATTTTTTTAAATTATTCTGTGTTCGTCTCATTTATACGGGTTTCAGAAAAAATGCTTTGAATAAAAGTTGTTCATTATAAATAAACTAAGAACTTTTATTGGAAACATTTATCCAAAAACTGAATGAATAAGAAACAAAAGGAATATACAATTTTGATAAAAGGCGACACTACTTCTGTGGCTCTTCGTATAATAACCATTTACAGCGACAACAAATAACCGTTAAAAGAGCCAAAAATGGTCTGTGAGTAACAAATACTTTTTGTTTATTGAATAAATTAACTATCAGGGTGACCAGGGACCTGGAAAATCTTTAACCCTAAAAATGTCGGAGAATTTTGAAAGCCAGGGAATAAGTTGTCAATTAATTTAAGTCTTGGTCAGGAAAAATGATAACAAGGGCTTCTGATCATAAATGATTCTATTTATATAGAATAATTATTCATTATATTTGTTCATTATTTTTATTCATTATTTTTTGTAACTTTCACCACCGGACATTATCACCTACGAAAGCATCTGCATGCAATATGATTCCACAATGGATCCAATATGTGCAGACTGTGTGACGAGGAGGAAGGAACATCTAGCCACATCATCGAACACTACGAATCTCTCAGTTACAGCAGATACAAGATATTCGAATCTCGTCAGACTAGAAGTGGAAGCGCAAAGGGCCATAAGATTGAAATGCAATATTTTTTATACCTCAATATATATCTATATATCAAATTTTATCCAAATCAGAAAAAGAAATTAGAACAATTCGAAAAATCTTTTAGTTATTGATTTGAATATTGGACCGAAAAACCACAAAAAGAAAATCCAATTGATTACCAGGTCATTTCTTTTTCTTCCTGAATAATCATTAATTATTTTTATCTAAGACTTCTATCAAAAGTAGTTTTATTTTTTATCATAATCACCGCAGTGTGAAAACAATTTTTTGTTTTTGAAATTATATTGATTGAAGAAATTATTTACTAATACAGGGTGTCTACTAGTTGTCTGGAAAATCTGGAAATGTCAGGAAATTTTGAGTTTCTGGAAAAGTCATGGAATTGTCAGGGAATTCCATGGAATTTAGGGAATATCGCATAATCGTATTTAAAATAACTGATTTCTAAAAAATTATTACTAATAATTATCTGTTTTGAGGTTTTTGAAAAAATTTTATGTATGTTACTCATGAAAAAGAATGTTTTATCATATTATCCATAAAAAATGAATATAAATGAACAAATCTATACTTTTCTTAATTTTCCTATCAATAACAAAATATTATATGAAAAAATGGTCTGGAAAAATTCGAATTCAAGTCTGGAAAACTTGGAAAAGTCAGGGAATTCTTTGCCTAAATATTACTAGACACCCTGTAATAAAATGACTTTAAGTTGGCTTCGAGTTATTCAAATACTAAAACCAACACAATAATCGAAAACAAAATTGTATATCAGAAAATTTCTTAAAAAAATACATATAATACGTTCGTTTCCTTGTCGGGAATTTCGATTGCAATACAATCATCGTCAGTAGGAATATTCCGTACAACACATAATAGAAATAAATTTGAGCATAAAATATCCAAATGAAAAAATTTTAATAAGCTGTTCAAAACTTTATACTAAACTTTTTATAATAAGACATTTATTTTAAAATAAAGTTAATTGTTCTAGTCCTTGAATGTCGAAACAAAAGCTTTAAAAAACAAATTACGTATAGAAGAAAGATCATGGAGTGATATACATAAAGTTGTTTACCCGAGATGAAATGATTAAATTCGCATGAATAATAATTTATATTCTGAAAACGATAATAATATGTCTACTAACCCCCCCCCCCCCCTTTCACAGCGTTTTCTTTAATATTCAATAGAGCCTATATGTCGAGCTTAAAATAAAAAAATAAAAAACTGTTAAGAAAATTTCAGATGATATAGAGATCGTGCAAATTTCGAGGAAATTGAACAGAGTTTAAGTATCGTTTACTTATTTTAAATAAAATGATTTTAAATAACATTATTTCATGAATAAAATTAATTGAATTATTATACGATTGAACAGTTCTGTTAATTTCTTTGCATTTGAAAATATTCTCCGGTCTATGTATGATTGTAAACATTTATTAAGAGAAACAATCAACTGGGAATTGGAAAGTCATCCTTGAAACTACAGCAATTTCTCCAGAAAGTATTTTTTAAATAAAATTAAAATCACATGAATGCGAAAAAAATTTCCTAATTTACTAATAAGTAGTGTTTGGAACAGGCGAACTATAGCTGTTAAATGTTCGGATAACGATACCATCACACTAATTATGGGTAAATAATTCCCATTGATATAACATAATTAACTCATCTAGCAGGTATCGAACCCTGGACCTCTGGATTTCCAGCCCAGTAGTGTGTTACTGCTACAACAATCTGGTGGGAAATAATATTGAAAATATACGAGATCTTCATGTCAAAACGGGGTCTTCGTGTTTGATCCTATAGTCCGATTCTAGATAGATAGATACATCTTGGGGTCTAAAAAGTATTGCGCTTCGACCCTATGGTCCATTGTGCTCCCCCTTCCACTTCAGTCCAACGAGATTCGCTTCTGCCATATGTTGGCAAGAATCAGGAGCTTGCTTATCAGATTTTCCTGAAGGTTCATATATTCGGGGTGAGATGCACCGAATATCCTGTATCTGCTGTAACCTAGAGGTTTGCAGTCAAAGATAATGTGGCTGGATGTTTCTTCCTCCTCGCCACACAACCCCGTTATGGACCCGTTATGGAGTTACATTGTGTGCATATGCTTCCGCAAGGGATAATGCCCAGTAATGAATCCGGTAACCCTCCGCAGTTGCATCTTGTTCAGCTTCAGTGCATCGAGAGATATCCTCTTTGTTGCACTCTGAAGCAATACCTTCCAAAGCTCTTGCCGCGGTACTTTTTCTCAGTGATCACGGTTTTTGGTATTTTACTACTCGTTGATCACCTGTTTACAGTCCCATTCTATATATATACATCCTGAGGAGAAATCTAAAATTCTATACTTTTCCTTTTGACTTTTTTTTTTCATAAAAATTTCCCATTATTTCGAACATTAAACCCGAATCGAAACATGAAAACAACACAATATCGAAATATTCCTCGATAAGTTTCGTCAAATAAGCTATATGAAAATTTATATTATGAGAAAATATTTTCAATAGAACATATTAATAAATAGATATACACAAAAAACTAAACATAATTCACATTTTTTTTATTCTGAACACAAAAATCTTTTTGTTATGAATATTATTTCACCTTGGACATTCTTATAGAAATTTGATGTAATTTTTACACAATAAACGCTAATAACCTTGAATTGATATTTTATTTATTCCCTTTTTAATATAAAATTCCTAGGAACGTCACTGGGAAAAATATTTTATCATTAGGGATGATTTTATTCAAAATACAGTACTGTCAATATTATGAGATATTATTTTTTTTCAAAATACATAATATAGCTTCTTTAATGTGATATATTTTCTAAATGATTAATAGTCAATGGTGTTCCTTTAAATATTAACGTTCCAATCATGGTGTTTCGTTATATTCGATTCGTTAAACATGTATACTCAGAAATTAACCGGTCTGTTCATTTAAGTACAATAAGTTTCTATAGTAATCGAATTACTGGGGTAAAAAATGTCGTAACTTTCGTTTAATTAAAATCGATGATCACACTTAAAATAACATTTGTTTAGCTAAAGAACCGACTAATTCTCCTTAGGTTGAGACATCTCTAAAAACGAGCTTTATCATTAATTTTTTCTAAAATAAATGGATAATACTTTCTTGTTTTTGACATAAAGATATGAACGTTGCACTTGTATGTTTTCTAAATCGGAAGAAAAGAACAAAAACCCAACGACATGCCACGCTACAATAACCATAGGACACATACTAATCACATGCATAAAATACGTAAACTTAAGAAACAAATACAACCAACCACAAAACCTCAAACAACTTCTCTCCAATGATGATAACACAACATTAACCAAACTGAAACAATATATTTCATTGATTCCATACTAATCAATAGATTGTAATAGTAAATCATATACACTCCCGTTTATAAAAAATGAACCAGTTAAAACATTCTAAGTGTTATTTATTGTATGTAATATATATATATTTACTAATATATATGATTAGAATGTGAGTTACTGGTGGTTCAATTTTTATGAACGGGTGTGCACTATATTATTGGCTATACGTATGACCATAGCTGTTTAACGTACAGCTGTTAAACTACATTAATAAAATTATTTTCCCCCCTTTTAGGTGATATGTTTTAAAGTCAGTCAAATTACACTCATCGAAAAAATATCAAACAATTTTTATTAATCGATTTAAATGAATTGGATCCAAAAAACACAAGTTCAGTTGGTTTGATGATTTGAGGGATAGTTTCCGAGATATGCCTTCTTTAAACGATTTTGATTTAACTCTTTATTTGTTGACAAATCAGCGAAAGAGAAATCAAATGAGCGGAAACATATATACATAAAACCATATGTTTAACGTTCGAGATTTTTAGATCCTATAAGTGAGAAATAGAATCGATTTTCATCCAACGCAATATACAATATTTAACACACTGTACATAAAATTGTTTAATAAACATACACAGATATCCTTCAGGATGAGTTATAAAATTCACGGGCGAGGATATATACATACAACTACCTTGTAAGTCGACCTTGACCCTAGCAACAAACAAAATACAGAGCATTGACGTCACAGTGTTTGTTGTTGACGTACGATATGGGAAAGTTTAATGTACACGATAGTGAGTGGGGCAAAAAGTAGCGGCGGCGGCGGCAACGTTTATCGAGATGTAGAACAAACGAACAAACAGACGGACGGGGTTGTGTTACAGCCGGCCGAGTAAAATATGAATATGATAACATTACGAGAAAAATATATATATACACTCTGTAATATATGGCACCAGTAGCAACGAACTGGCAACAACGGTGGTTGTAGTATACATATCGTATACTAGTTCGATCGCTATCATCATCATCATCATTATTCGAATGATAATATTATCATCCTCAATATTATCAGAGTGTAATATGGTTGATTCAAAAATATCTATGATTACACTATGAAACGAATTTTTTTTTCACGAGTTACCTCACATCAGATTTCATACTGAGTAGCGTTTGATTTGTTAAAAAATTCACTAAATTAGTGACATAGAATTTCATTTTTCATTTTAAAAATTATATATTTTTTCGATAGATTGGTTTGCTTCTTGTAGTCAAGCCTTCCAGTATCCCTTTGAAGGCATTAACCGAACATTCATTGACATCAAAGGCTTCATAAATCATAGACATCTAGGGTGCGAATCGAATCCACGACCTTTGGCATTCTAGACCAATGTTTTACAAAAACCAATTAATAAAAATATGTAAATAGTAAATTAATATATCAATCAATCAATCAGTTCCTGTTTTCCCATGTGGGACGTAGGGCCGCCACAAACGCCTTCCACCGTCCACGGTTCTGTGCCATCTGCTTGATTTCACCCCAGCTCTTGCCTTCTTCCTCGATTTCCTTGTTGACCGACCTTTTCCAGGTTATCTTCGGTCTTCCTCTTTTCCTGTTCCCCTGAGGGTTCCACTCGAGGGCTTGGCGACTGATGGTGTAATTTGGCCTTCTTAGCGTATGGTTAATCCAACCAAACATTCTTTTCTTGATGGTCTCATTGACTGGACTTTGATTTGTCATTCTCAGTAATTCTTCATTAGTTATTCTGTGAGGCCAATGAATGTTCAAAATAAAAATAAATAATAGTTAATAGTTAAAAATTAATAATAGTTAGTAAATAATATAAATAATATTAAAGAGAACTCTAGGATGACTACAAAGTAATCATCATCAGTATGAAATAGCTAACTTCTCCTCGGAGAATAATTACAATTAGCTAATTCATACTGATGATGACTACCTTGTAGTCGAAATACGTATTTATATAAATAATACTTAATAATACGGACATCAAAGATAGTGAAAGATCATATGCACTCCACTACCATAATATTTCAGGTATCTCAGCGGTAGAGAATTGGTCTAGAATGCCAGAGAGATTGTAACTAAGCAGTATCTAAAATCTTCTATTTTTAAAATATAACTATAAAGACAATTTTGGATTCAGTCGAATCTTCTTTATTCCTAATAAAAATGTCTGAATATGTTTTATTGATAGTTACTGAGCTAACGGACATATATTACCTAAAAAACAGAGGGCATACGTAGTGTTTCCACAAAGAAATAGAAAAATAAATTGAGATTTAGTAGCCAGTCCACTACAAATACGATAATGAATCAAATTTATCCAGTCCAATATTAATTTTTAAAATAAAAAAAAATATTATTCTGATAAATATATTTTTTTAGAGAGAGTATTTGAAGGTAAATGTTATAAACTTTAGGTGAACTGTAGGTATTCCTGAACCAATCATACGTGTATATATATATATATACCATCAAACATAACAACATCTATGACACACATCCCCACTACTACTGCGAACGCCACTACCACTAGCACCAAACACCACGAACCCGGATGATAAAATATAATAATCGATGTAGCAACAAGTTGGTGGTTTTTTAGTCTAATGTTGTTGAGTTCGTTATGTTCGTTCCATCGTACCTTCGATATAAGGGTAGGTCGATGCCCATATCTCAATTATAATATTACTATGCCATCAACATTACCGACTACCTAACATTTTCTATTGACCTTCCTTCATTTTTATATAACCCTTCGTCAAGGACATATTTGTCTAATAAATTGTTAGCAGTTGTTTTTGTTTAATCTAAGCTTTTGTATTAATTTAATTGTTCGAAGCTATGAACGAGAAAGGCTTTAATAAAATACACTTCTACTTTTATCCAATCTTGTACCTTTGGGAAATTTGACGTCCTAAAAATTTAACCAAAAGTAGGAAAATGTCGCGAATTGAAAAGGTTGACTAGGGGAACATCTGGAATGATTAAACATATTGTGATATTTATAGCTTGTAAAGCTTCACATATTATTTAAACTTGTTGAGTTCTTATTCTATTTTTTAAAATAAGTGCTTATAAACAACGTACGCAATTTCCCCCGTCAAACTCACTTTTTCAGAAACCAAGACTCTCTTCGATAATCTTTTTGTTACAGCAATGAGTACAACTTTCCCTCTTTTGTGTACTGGATGGCGCTTCCGAAACGCTTTATTGCCATCAGTGTACAAAGTCGAATTTTTTGGAATTAGCTACTTCAAAACAATTGAGAAATACGTATTTATTTAGAAGATAAAGTGTGGAAAATCAAATCAAATCTCTGAGCCATTTATGATGAAATTGATTTGTAAATCGTATTATGTAAAGTAAATTACAAGGATTCCAGGAAGAATAACGTTCGTTTGAATTCACAAGAATTGTTTATATTAGTATATTTTCTTTATCCTTAATTGTGTAACATAGAAGTTGTATAACATAAAAAACTAATTACCGAGTCTATTTTATCGAGTCTCGCATTCTCAGAAATTTGTATGAATAATTATAATGATGGTCTTCTTGAAAGCTGTTCTTAATCAACCCTATGCCATGATGATAGTCTATAAATCTTTATCAACAAACTAACATTAGCAACTATCTGTTTTTGAAATCGGTTTTGAGTTGGTATTGCTCGTTTCTATTCTATTGTCAAGAATGTACATCTAGGTTAATAACCAACAAATGAAAATAACAAATAACTGAGTAAATTGCTTAAATATCTGTTATATTATGAAAAAAAGTTTCTAATAAAAGTTGTTTATTTAAAAAAAAGTGACATTTTCTGTTATAACTTTTTGTTCTATCTCTTATAGGGCCTACAAACGAGGAACATTGTGCAGCAACCTATTATGTTGCAAATGTGTGTATAGTGGTTGCAGCAACAAAAAACATGTCCTTGAACGGTTGCTGTAAAAATAAAAATTATTTGATATTTTGTAGGAGGAGTTAAATGTTCCTGTAAAAATTGGTCATATTATCTAATACTTTATGCTTTCCTAATATTTTATTATGTTTTATTACCTAAATTGGTTACAATTTACACTATATATTTTATTATTTGTAATAATAATATATAGATAGATATTATCCAACACTAGTTTTATACATATAAATAACATTAATTATAAATAAACTATACAAATTAAATGAGATAGATAAAGACAAGATGAGAAATGATTGAATTTTTATGACTAGCGTCATAAAATAATAAAATAATAATTTTATGTTCCATAATTTTGGTTGCACGTCTGTATAGAAAATATTTTATAGGCAGAGTTCAATGTTGCTACAACAATGTTCTGCGTCTGTTCCATACTTTACGGTTTCAAGAATGAATATTTCCTATCCCGAATGCGCGGTCCGATTTTTCCCATTCTCGTACTTTAGTGCCCACACGTTAACTCAATTCGTTTTTAAGTTATCGTGTTGTCGAACGGACGGATAAATATATGCAGAACTGGACTAATTTGGCCATTTTATGAACATCTATACCAAAATTTTGTTCTACGATCAATATTTTTAACCGTTACATACTCCGGAATAAAAATACTATATCCTGGTATATGTCTCATATATCTCCGGATGTAAAACAGGTTTCAGATTTGCAATAAATACGATTTTTCATGAAATCCAAAGTTATATTTCGATAAAGAGAGAATATAATAAACATTTTAATTTACGAAAACCAAAATCAAAATTTTCTAAATCCAAACTTAAAATTATTTATTTTCCTGTTCGAATAAAAATTTAATATCGTGACTAATTTAATACTCGGCCTTTCGCACTACCGTGCTCTAGACTAGAAATATATAGAACATTAAAACACAGTCAAATCACAATTATTATGCGATTGCTGTTGTGTATGATGATACCGTGTGTTTGTCGTAGCTCTCTAATAAGTTCCAAGTATATACATAATAAGTTATATAAAAAAATGAAGGAGTATGATGCTTGTTAAACTCGGGAATAATTATTAAAGTAGAAATATCGATATGTTCGAATATACACACACAGGCTAACTAACTAACTGACTCTTTAATATAAATTTTGTTGCTACCCTGTGATGTATTCTATAGAATTCTTCAAAGAGCACTTTTCAACCAATATAGAGCCGAGCTTGTTCCAAGATGCACGTTCTATATTCTTGTATTGCGTGTTACATCAAAGGCACTGTTTATGATGATGGCACAGTGATAGATAAATACAGCGAGTTTGTAATATAGTCGAAAATTACTATTACAATGGTTGCCTGTAATATACCAGACGCTTTTAAAAATTAAAAAAAAAAAAACGCAAAACTGTAACTTGCAAATACTATAATGACTAGTAACTTACAATAGCCTGAGATCTAGAATCTTACATATTTCGAATCATTGATAGAGTTCTACAGTAACTTTAATCCTTAAAGTCTCAGATAAGTGTCGTTTTATCTGTATACTAGCCGTATGCCCGATGGGAACATCTCAGGATTCATCCGACTTTCAAATGTAAAAAGTCTACATACCAACTTCCACGAGTCTAACTTCGTAAACGACACTCTTCTCATATTGAAATTTCGTCCCTTATTTTATCTCCTTAAGGAATGAATTTCCAAGAATGCTTTTTATTCACAAACAATAACCTAAATACCAATTTCCATATTTCTAACTTAATAAATGCCGAACCTCCATACAAACTTTCATCAAAAATCCTATCCTAGTGCCTACCTCGACGTTGTATAAGGAACTCCTGGGCAAAATTTCATGCTTCTAGGCCCAAATAGAGGATAATACGTTTTTTTTTTCGATTTTCATATACGTATCCTTTTCTATGAACAAAAAAAATGTAAAACTAACTGAGTTAATTGTTTAAAAACCCTATATATACTGAGATCTTTATAAGTACTGTTTATTATTTGACTTGGTGGTATATCTCCTAAGGTTCTGGATATTATAAATACATATTAGATCGTTATGGAAAAAGGACCAATGCAGTGGAATAGAAATATGAATACGTGGATAAATCTTATTTGTTGCGACCTGACCTGAAAAGTATAATTTGAAATTGCGTAGATAATCGACTTGTTTTTAGCATGGGCAGTGTCCGAAGATAATCTTTCGGAATGTTTTTGCTATCAATGATATGACAAATAGCACGTTCTTTACCAATGACGACCAATGCAGTCAGACAGTTACTTGAATTCTATTATAAATATTTAACGAACTCTTTCTAAAAGCTCAAAGCCGGCAACAGCAAACACATACTAGAACAGAAAGTGGAGCTTTGTGTGTATATTATTGCTGCATCGATCGTTTTACCACGACCATCATCACCACCATCATGAGCTTGTTTCCTACGTTACCAACGACACGAGTGTGGAGGTCTAGGTCGGGTGGGTCAAGGTCATATCACAGTAGAACGCTGGTAGCAGGTTGTTGTTGTGTGTAAAGCACATACATATATATTATATATACTCGCTTTGTACTCATCAGCATGATAATCATCGGAGACACGTGGGTATTGTGCTATTTTATACATATTTTGTTAATACATGATAGTATTATATTATTTGTTTACAACCATCATATTATAATAAAAAGTTTTTGTTGTTGTTTATAAAGCTTGTTCGTTTTCCGGGTTTTTAAGTTGAAAGCGGCATCATTTGGTTATTTTCTTTTAAGATTGTACAGCAACTTGATACGATAATTTAATTGCTGTTTAAATACAAAAAAAAATAACAATTTTAAGTACGAGGTTTTATTACAGACAATTAAATTTTTAAATTTATTAAAAACAATAGAAAATAACAACTAACTATGATAATTGCTCAAATACCCGGTATAGCATAATGCGTTTATTATCTATATCAATGCGTTAACTGTTTATTTTACTTTTAACACACGCACAAATGTATATACAAAAACTGTACAGATAATTTGAGCTAAAATTGTGGCGAAACTACCCAGTTTATCAAAAAAAGTTTCAAACAAAAGTTGTTTTAAAAAAAGAAAATTTTTTGGAGTTTACTTCTTAAGATTCATTTTCAATTTCAAGCCCCCAATACGACAAATTGATGTTTTTTTTTCACAAGCTAACACTTTATACGCTACGACGCTATTTGAATTTATGATGTTTTACAATTTCTTTTCAGATTGATTTTACATTAAATTTTCCTTTTTCGTAGGTCATTAATTTATTTTAAGAAAAAAATTTAAATAATATTTTGAATGTTATTAAATGTTAGCTTCTAAAAAATAACTATAAAATTATTTTATTAAAATTTTGTTTTAATTTTAATTGTCATTTCCATAGAAACTATAAACTATACTAGCACACTATAAATCGTTATATAATAAATTGGCTATTAATAAACTTAAATTAAAATTATTATTAAAGAATTAATATTAGCGCCATCTAAGCAGAATATTTCAAAATTAAATAAGTTTTCGGAACATAGTAATAAAGTAAGTAACTTATTAGAGTTAACTCCATCGTGCATCGTAGCTCACACACACACACACGCACACACACACTCACACACATCCAAACAATTTTAACTCGTTCTCTCTTTTTGTTTTTGAGTTATTGATTTGACGGATAGACTAATGGACGGATGAATATACAAATGACGAATCAAATCAATTAAGGACATTTAGACCATAATTTTTTTCTGTGGTCAACATTTTTACTGTTACAAGTCGAGACTAAAGCGAGAAAAATTTTGTTTTGGAATTCGATAGACTTTTTATCTTTGTTTTGAAGGTGAAACAATTGTATGTAAGGGCCGTTATTTCCCATTAACGATAATTTCATTTATTTTTCTCTCACTTCAAAAGTGAATTAAGTCAATAAATTAAAACTTAATAACAAGTCGAGTCTATTCAAATGAATGCCTATCGTTTTTTCAAAATCACGAAAATATATAACATAAATGTTTCAACAGAAATTTGATCATTTCTCCTGATGGACCGATTCCTCAAATTGATTTAATTCTTACTGGCTGATACTAATTTTATCTAATTAAAGGCGTTATTTCCATCTCGTCTAGTAATTTTTAGGCATATTTTTTTATCCAGGTATCTGTAAACGATAATACATAGCTCAAATAAAATCAGCAGTATCATAACATCAATCTTGGATATTGTATTAGTATCAGCCGACTATAAGATTAATCTGATATGTTATCGCTTAATAATAAAAATCTGATATTTATAGTTTGTTAGGAGTGGACAAACACCCACCTCAGTCCCAATATAGCTATACTTTCAACTAACGCTAGTATAAATACCGAATGTATTTTATGCTTACAACACGACATATCAAATTATTTATATTTAAGGTAGTTCACTAGTAAATTCATTATTTTTAAGAATTTTTATAAAATCGAAATATGACATTAAGCTCAGTGTCTTTTATTTAGTTTTTGGGTAGCCAGCTAGTTCAGCAGCGAAATATTCGCAATCAAAAATGAGATTTATGATTAGAGAGCTGATTTGAGAGCTTATGATTAGACTTAAAAACTGGTATGTATTTTATCTCGATAAAATGATAAGAAAACAAATTATGGTAAAACTAATTTTCTACAACTTTACTTCTTATAAATTTTTCGATTTTCCGAAATATTAAGCGAGATATGCCAAATTTAGTTTTTGCACTCCCTCTAAACCCCCTTTTACCCTTGGCCAATTTAACTATGGTAATTTTTAGCATCTATGAGGTAGGATCGATGGACATTTGAAGAAATTTTTACGAAATTCGATCATCGATACAAAAACAATAGCTGTATTTCCTTTGGAAATTCGCTAAAATAAACTCTATATATATTATACTTGATATGTTAAATTGTCATTGCTGTAATAAGTAAGTTTATTATACTGTTTACTTTGACTGAAATACCTTATCACGAGTGTACTACCTTAAGTTACATTAATAATAATAATAATAATATTTTCAACACAAATCAATATTATATACAATAAATATAATTCTTTCTGTTTGTTTGATTCTTTTTTTTTTCTTCAATCAATAACTAGATTTACTTGGCAGGTTGTTTGATACACCTGATTTTTCAAAATATACCTATATTATTCAATAAAATATAACAAACAATATAATAATAATAATAATAGAATGTATATATATTTATTATTTTACATTCAGTCAGAGTTCAGTAGCCGTTTCATGATTTATTTATTATCTTTAATTTTTTATTTATTATTGTTTATAATTTATATAATCAGAATATATATAATAAAACTTTAAATAATCATAAATATTTTAAGTTATGGATTTTAATTTTTATATTTCATAATAATAATTTTAATCGGTAGTAGTTGCTTATATTACTCTTACTTACTACTTACCTACAAGAATGTTATACCTATAGATATTTATATAAAAAATATTTTTAAATTGTAGTATATATATATATATATGAGAAACTTTCCTTTCCATACAAAATTTGTCCGTTTTGTGTACCGTTAAACTTTATAAATAACTTTCACTGTACTATCTGAATAAAATGATAGAATACAACCTTACAATAATATCCATAACTATCAATTTATTTCGCTTTGAACCATTACTAATTGATTGACTACTTATAAAATATAAAATATATATAATTCAAAATTATATATCTAAATATATTATATTATATATATATATATATATATATATATATTATATATATATATATATATATATATATATATATATATATAATATAATATATTTAGATATATAATTTTGAATTATATATATTTTATATTTTATAAGTAGTCAATCAATTAGTAATGGTTCAAAGCGAAATAAATTGATAGTTATGGATATTATTGTAAGGTTGTATTCTATCATTTTATTCAGATAGTACAGTGAAAGTTATTTATAAAGTTTAACGGTACACAAAACGGACAAATTTTGTATGGAAAGGAAAGTTTCTCATTTTTAGTGAATTTACTTCGAAGGAAATGCACTATTGCTTTTGTACCGATGATAGAATGTCGTAAAAATTTCTTTAAAATGTTCATCGATCCTGCCTATTTAGCGAATTTCTAGCTACAATTTTAGTCGGATCAAAATGAACTGCCTTATCTAATATGATTTTGTATTTGCAAGGGTATTAATAAATTAATAAATGGCATATGTCAAGGGAAATCTGGAACATATAGAATGTAGAAAACACAAAGTATAAAATATCTCTATTAATGTTAGAACAATCGAAAAATGTATGATGATAAAAGTTATAGAAAATCATGTTTGCTACAATTCATAACCTTATCATTTTTCACAAACTCTAATGTGTACAGAGATATTTTTGATTTTAACTAAATATTTCTGTAAATATTAGTGTAACAGACAAAATGATAAGAAATATTAAGGGAGATATACCAAATGTTGTTTCCCCCCTCTCTCTAAACTCTCCCTTGTCTGCTTTCATTCAATATCGAACTTGACCTTTTAAAAACCAAAAGCGCCTTAAATACCAATCAAATGAATATTTTTAGATTAACAAAGCTCTGTAACTTTAAAACCGTTAAACATTGTAAACCTTCATCTTTACTATTATCATCATTATGATAATTATAACAAATCACAATCTAAGATAATTTTATTGAGATATCCGTATAGAAGACGTACTGGATCCTTTAAAGTAAATTTAAAAAGTTGGAGCTTTTAACATAATACATACGCTGAGATATATTTTAAGAATGCAACTTCATTTATGTATGTGATATTATTATAAACAAGAATTTAAAGTAGATACTTTAATAACTTTAAATTTCAAAATATAAATGAAAAAAAAAATCACTTGTATTATAAAAACAATTTTAATAACTAATTAATAATTATAATAACTATGAATCATTCGTATCAGAACTGTCATTAACTTGTTATATAAAATCACAACAGAACTAAATATTAGAAAGGAATTTTTTTTTGTGTATACTTCTAATGTATGAACGTTCATAATTATATTGCTAATGTTTAGAAGGAAAAAACTAATGTTGGTTAAGTGTGAAACGAGTTCATGTAATAATAGTCGTCTTAAGGTTGTCGGACCACGGATTAATTTAGGGTTAAATTATAATAGATTTTATGGGAATCTATACCTAGAACATAATACAGTTTGATAGTGAACTTCATATTATTATTTATAATTGGAACATTAACGTTTGGAATTTTTAATTTTCTGAGTATTTGAATGCTTTGTCTGTTTTCTTCGGGTTTTATTAAGTAAATTATTAAAAATTATTCTTTCTTTTTTTGTTTTTGTTTTATTGGTTACATTAATAATCACCAGAGGCCGCGTAACAGGTTTTGCGAATAGGATATTTTTGTTACAGCATTTTATATATTACTAAAATGTGTCGAATACCCTCTAGTAAAACTTTGAAAAAGTATCAACACACTAACTAAATGACTATTCAAGCACACTATAAAAATAAAAGACAAAAAATTAAATTTTATATTATTATTAATATTAATAATAATATAAATGTGTGGGCCTTAGTTAAATGTAGAACGGACTTTGACAACTAACTGAGACTATATTTTAAAGAAAAGAGACTATATAAGTTGGTATATTTATTTATTAACGTTATAATTTTAAAATAACAAAACGACATTATTTATATGTATATATATATATATATATATATATATATATATATATATATATATATATATATATATATATATATATATATATATATATATCTGTCTTTGTCGTCTAGTGACATAAAATTTTATTTGTAATGACTTTATATTTTATGTCCTTTTATTTATGCTTTTTATTTTTTTGCTTGATCAATGATTCAATTCAATTAAATGTAATTATTCTGAACTTTCTTGTGTGTGTGTGTGCATTTAAAATGAACACTCCCAAATGTATTTAAGGTCGTTTGAAGGTAAAATTGAAAATTTATTTAGTTCGTGGTTTTATTGGCATTTAAAATGGTTTTATCGATTTTTTTAATGGTTTTATCGATTTTTTAATAGTTGTGTAGTAGAAATTAAAAGTTACTATAGATTCGTTATGAAGTTAAGATTTTATTTAAATCAATTTTAATGCATTTTATCGTAGCAATATTCGGGGATTTAATTTTATAAAATCTTTGAATTCATTTCAGTTGGTTTAGCAATTGCGGCTAGAAGTTCATGTTAGCTTCCAAAATGCAAACTCTATTTGTATTTATGCCTTTTTCTTCTAATTAATCGTAGAGGGTCTTGGAGCCTCCTAGACGTTTCATTCTTCTATTAGTAATACTATTTTCATATCATGATTTTTTTTCATCTGTTAGGTCTATTGTTATTTAATTTCTCCTCTCAAAATATTTTTGAATATTAAAAATCCTTATTGACAAAGGATTATTATTTTATAAAAATAAGAACATCAATTGCTTGCCGTTATTTGGTTCGGGGAAGCTTTAAAATAAAAATATACTGCAGAATAACACCGTTAAATAGAATC
This sequence comes from Nineta flava, assembly GCA_963920215.1. NCBI lineage: Eukaryota > Metazoa > Arthropoda > Insecta > Neuroptera > Chrysopidae > Nineta > Nineta flava. The sequence goes on from OY986041.1 coordinate 45,912,472, forward strand.
GACACAAAGTAAAAACCTTCGTATCATATCAAGCAGTTGATGTCAAAAAATGGTATCAATGTTTAGACATATTACTTAAATGTCAAAGTAAGTAAACGCTAGTCGCTTCCGTTGGTATAATATAACCGAAAGGCAACCATACTAACAATGGAAATAAATAGACGCTAGTTTACAAAAGAACAATTTAAAAACCTTCGTATTTCATCAATGACAATGTGACTACATTGGTTTATACACAGATGATTTTTTCGATTAAATTAATATTTTTGAAGACAATAAACATTATATTGGCATATAAAGGCTTTATCTTCATGCCTATGTGTAAGTCCTTTCAAAATTATGATTATTTTACCTATGTTTCGAATTTAAACTGCTGAAACGTAGCATAAATATTTGTAAGTTTCCATGTATTCATTCAACCTTATTGGATACATACCAAAAAGGTTCTTATTTTTTTTTAATTTTGGGAAAATGTTTCGAATGAAAGTTGTTAGTATATTTAAAATAAACTAATTTTATCCGAAACATTTTAAATACATGAGGCACCAATCAATTATAAAACTTTGAAAAAAACTCAACTTTTGTGGCCATGCGTGTGACCTGTAAGCGGGCTGTTCCTATTGTTATCTTTATTTTTCTTATCTTAAACGAAGAAGAACACTAATGCTTTATATATTTTAGAGTATTATTTACTATATTTTAGTATTTTAGAATAATAGTTCTAGGGTCTATTAGGTATCATAGATCACTGGGTAATTCATTATATGCATTATCATGTATGTTATATTTACAACACTAATGTTTGCATTATTGAATTTGTTTATTTATTCAACCTGTTGCAATGTATATTAGAACTGTACACATACATTTACTTCATCAGCTAGCTAGAGAGCTGGCTGGCTGAGTCTGACTTTGGCTATTCAGTTCTATAGTCATCAACGCATAAGAACACCACCGAACAGCAAGCATATGTGTCTGACGACAAGTGAATGTGTACACTTCTTCGCACTATGTATAAGTATACACAGTCTCTACTACTACAGACCCAACCAGCATGTCTCAGTTAGTGAGCTCTAAAGTCATCATCCACAGAGTAAGCATAGAGTCGACGGACGTCAACGAGTGTATTATAAAGTCTCTATGTTGTATTTAGTTAGTTCAACTAACTACACACATTAGAACTTAGTTTTATAATAATCATAATGATAATAACATAATATTATATTATGTAGAGGACGTGTTGCGGGGCAAGGCCGCCTCAGGTCACGTGGCCGCCTGTGCACTTAACACTCCTAAACATAATATTTCATATATAAAATATTGTATAGAATATATATGTATGTTTTTTTTTTGTTTTTTGTAAAATGTTTAGTTTAAGTTGATCAAAAAATTTTATGTGGGCGTTAAAAATGTATTAAAACACTGTATACAGTAAGTTTTGTTTGTACAATTACCTTTAAAGGTCGAACGCATTAACATAGGTACTCTAAAGTAATCACAACATAAGTTAGCCGATATAAATAATTTTGTATACAACATTAAACATTGATTACATACCTTAATGTAAAACTGGTCTCTTCCAAGGATTTCGGAAAATATCGTTGTCAGCAGAGTACTTCTTTTCCAATGTAAAAGGCCAAATGTGGGCTAATGCAAAATAATTGTCTGCTTTTAGGTTTTAGAATAATCGGTCATTCAACTAAAGCAATTGAATTTTTTTTTGAAAAATTTATTTTTATTTTTAGCCTAAGAAATTAAACAATTTTTTATTTGCAAATTCCGTGATCAATTCATCATCTACCTCAGCACCATAACATAGAACAAGTCATGGCCGTCCCAGTCAGCTATAGTCATTACTGCCGTTTCGACGCCGCTAGCAGAGGTCTTTTTCAACATTATCAAGCTATCTAGTGGGTGGCTATCCTCAAATTTTAGCACCTGAATGATTGATAAATGGCAGCTTTTTTGTTGGGTTTAGGTCTTCTAATCTTTGTAAATTTCTAAGCCATCTCATACGATAGACTTTGATGAATTGCACTAAATTTCACACATACAGACATATCGTATCGAATATAAGAAAACCATTGAAAAAGGAATCTTATAATACAAAAAACAAAGCTTATTAATACTAGTACCTGGACAATTAAGCTCTGCTCGAGACAGATGTGAAACGTTCTTAAGCTAAAAATGTGATAGGAAACGTTCAAATGTTGCTCGTTTGATAATATATAGCCTACAAAACTCCAGTATGTAGCAATTTTATTTCGAGTTTACACAACATCGTCACACCAATGTCTTACAAGTTGTCAACTTTTAACAAAAGTTTCACGTTATTCCTTTGCTTGCGATCTCGAGGCGAGACGAGATTTGTCTATTTCTCGAAGGAAGCGTCAACAATTTGTTCTCTTAATACATGAGTAAAAGGCAATTTTAATCACGTCTCATGGCTACTAGAATTACGAATATTATCAGTATTTCGAGATTCGTTAAGACAAAATTAACAGTAAATATATTTTTTAAATAAAACACACTATATAAATATATATTTCTCCATATGTGTATTAAAATTATGTTATAGATTTCATTTATCATATTGAAATACCATGGTTGGTGTTTTTATGTTATGAAAAAAATGCTTATATATATATATATATATATATATATATATATATATATATATATATATATATATATATATATATATATATATATATATGTATATATATATATTTATTTATTTATTTCTTTGATATAGTTTTTATAACTGGTTTTTGAATAGGTAAACACTGACATAAACATTTTAAACACCCCGCATCGTCAAGAGCTAATTTTGCTACTTATATTTATTTACGTGGTTTGATTTTTTATAAATACAAATATGATTTTATTTATTTTTTAAGTGTTTTATTTTTAAGTGACCGGAAATTCATGCCTTTTTTGCGTAAAAATCTAACTTGAGATAATTTTTTATTATGAACGCATAAAACTAACTTTTGGATAACTTTTTTCTGCTATTTCTATTCTCAGTCAAATTTAAAGGTATGCCATAAGCGTATATATAAAGTTTATCTATTAGGATCTGTTTATTAAGTTTATCGTTATACAAGTCCCGGTAATCCTTCCCCATTCCTAGGTCAAATATGATCGAGGAATGGGGGCCTATTTTTGAAAATTTATATAGTCTGCAGTTTCTATTTGTTTCGATTGTTACTAAAATTAGTGTATTCTGCAGGTTGTTTTATATTTTTGCTTACACGATTTCAGACGATAATCATAGAACTAGCAGTCGATTTTTGTCTTTTTTTGGGTAATATTTTCCACATACAAAATTTCATCCAAATTGTGATACACAACGTTTTCATAATATCGGGAAAATAACAATAGGTTTTCTACCATCGAATATTTTTCCCGTAGTCTGATATTCCCGAAAAACTCAGTAAATTTTAGCATATTTCAAATGAATGTTAAAGATAAAGTCATGTTTTTCGATTTTAATACGTTTTGTTTTCCAAAGTAGAACAGCATTTATTTGGTATATTTTAAAACAAAATACAGCCATTGTGTCAGCCGATTTTACAAATATTGTAGACGAAAATTGTAGTGATGCAATTTTTGATTGAGGGGCTCTCTATGTTCGATATTTAAATCAGATCGCAGTCAAATTCTCTAAGATAGAAAATATAACCATAATGAAGATATCTAAAACTATTTTTCATGTCCATTTTCATTGTTAATCAGACAAATTTCTGTTTACAAAGATATATTGGTCGTATATATTTTATCTTAATGCACTAAATAAAACATTTTAGAATACCAATCAATACTCTATCAATAGAATGACATGTGAAAACAGATTGTACAAATTACATTATTAATATATAAGATGAACAGATTGAATATGAAAGATCGACCGACCGTTGTTCGAACTACTGTGCGAATGCAGTTAATGCTGTATTCTTGTACCAAATTAATTGAATTATTATTAGTATTAATGATGAATTGTAATAAATTCAATATAAAAAATAAATTTCTATATCATCTGTTTATCGTTTATAATATACCTAACAACTACATGGTGTTATAATAATTTTTATAATGTTAACCCACAATAATTGACATATGTCGAACTAAATAATTCTATAATTATATAGTTTAACTTTATAATATTATAAACATTTTAAATCATTAATGAATAATAAATTCATATTTTATATTAAAAACAAAGATGGTAGGTAGAGCTTATTATAATATGTCACAGCATCACAACAGTGATGCGTACACATATACTTTCACGTATCAATTACCAATGATTTTTGGAAAGGTTTTATTTTCTTCATACATAGAGATATAGTATATTGAATTTTATTTCTTAACAGGTTGTCTCAAAGAATTTCAGATATTTATGATCAATAATTTTTATAAAACAAAATTGTATCGCATTGTAAACGGGTTAACCGCAAAACGTGACATCCTGTATAATATCAGTATCAAGTACTTGCGTAAAATTAAATACTGATATGTTTAATATTTTTCGAAATTTGATTTATATAGAACCAGATTGTAAGAAATTCGTTTATTGGCCGAAAAAGCATGAAGAAAGTAAAATTCGACTTGTCTTAAACTACTAATCTAAGGTTGATTATTCACTAACCGCGAAATTCAATGATTCAAAATATTGAAGTAAAAAAGTTTAATATTTCTGGGAGTTATTGAGCATCTCGATGAACATTGGGATTAGCGTCTTAATAACAATTCCTATTATTTTACGGGTTAACGTTATACTCGGTAATGTTAAATATCTTTAAAAAACATATTATATTTGAGTTTCCATTTTGTTCCGAATAACTGTTATTTTGTTGATAAAAAAAATTTGCATATTAATTGCTTTATTAAACGTTTATTAATATGAACAATATTATAAATTAAAAAAAGAAGAATTTTTTATATGTTACTGAAGATGTGACAAGATACTAACGAAACGTTTAATAAACATAGATATTAACACTTCTACCATCAAAATAGCTTGGTACAGATTATAATTTAGTAGTTGGTGTACTTGAAAATGGGACGGTTTTCAAAATGCAGTGTATATTTTGGGAAATGCATTGATTAAGGATCAAGAATCAACATGTGGAATAGTGAATTATTATCCTAATCATTAGATTTGTTAATTAGAATTTCATATGAAATTAAAGATAGTTTTATACATAATAGAGTTAAAAATCAAAATACCTTTGATATTTTATTGGTCATGAATTATAATCTTTAATCCATACATCAAGTGTCAGTTAAGGCCGTTCGAAAGAGTCATTTTGCGGGGAAAGGCGTAAGGGGGGGGGGGGTTATCAAGCGACTGCGCATGTCCGCAGCGTTACAGATTTAATGTATACGATGAAACTAGATTTAAATATTCTATGGTTTTTTGGTAAATAATAATACTCGTGAATCGTAATGTTTCTTTTATTTTAAATAAAAAAGTAAAATCTTGTGTTTTGCTTCTCTAAAATGATAAAATTACTTATATAATTCATTATTGCTTTCCAAAATGCATTTGAACATACCTTCATCTTTGGTTCAAATAAATCCTTGTTTATTTAACAACAATTTACATAGTTTTATAGTGTTCATAGTATGATTTTCAATATCGAAATAAACGAAAAAATGCATTTGAACTAACATTTTGAAGCATACCATGAATTCGTATTGATTTTTTAATAACATATTTAATTTACTCTGCATTTTTTTGCACTTTCGAACGTCCTGAAGTGCTTTTAATCTAACAAAAAATCTAAATTTAAACTTCTCAAAATAATCTTATGCGAGTGGATAGTAACTGATGAAAATTTTTTCTTATTTATGAATATTAATGAACATTTATTGGAATTCACAGATTCCACAATATAACTAATAAATTTTATATAAAAAGACTACTGTATGTGAATTTTGAATGATTTTTAAATTAAATTTAGAAAAAATTGTATATATTTGTATGTATTCAATATTTATAATAGTTTATTAAATAATGGAATATAATATCTTGTTCAAGAAAACAGAATGTTAATTTTTTTTTATCCTACTATTGATTAATTTAAATATTTGTATAATAAAAATTTAATGTGATAAATTTTTATCGTATTTAAATGTCATTTTTATTGATATGACATTTTTGCTGTACATAAAATTCTCAACATACTAATTCACAGTTTATAATACTAGTAATCTCCTTTTATTTTTTTTTTAGTCTTGTCAAATATGTAATTGGTAATCGATAATCTTTATTTGTAAAATCCGTTAAAATAAATTATCTATAATAACATAAAAGTTGATTTCAATTAGGGTGGTCGTTAAACAATCTATAAAGCAACTTTGAAAACTTGAAAAGAAATGAAAAAATATCAGATAAATGTTTTTATGCCTAAACATACGCACAATTTTACACACTCCAATGTATATGTATATGAGAGTCCGCCTGGGTTATCTGTCTGTTTTTATTGATTTGTTTTTCGAAAACATGTTTCATATAAAAGTTGGTCATTATAAATATAGTGACAACTTTTTTTCGAAATTTTTTTTTTGAAAAACCGAATGAATAAGGCAAAAAAACTATTCTAAAATTTTGTTACAAACAGATGCTCGCGCTCAGTTTGTCTGCGAATAAAATCAGTCATAATTTGGGGTGCGTTTGGAATAGTTATCGAATGAATAGTTGCAAATAGTTTGGAATAGTAGCAAATAGTTGGTAAATTAAATTGAATAATTACTTTTCACCTGCATAACGCGAGACTTGGTAATATGCAACTTTTATTATGTGTGTTAAAGTATAGCGATTTTCGAAAAGAAGAATGTTTTTAAAAATTTTGTTTATCCAGTTCACATATTTTAAATTTGCAACGTAAAATTATTAGAAACTTCTTCGGATATGAAAACCAATCTTTGCCAACCAATAACTGTATCAAAAAAAGGTTAACTTTAACTAACCAGGATTGTTGCGTTTGTTTGCAGGTGTAATTTATTAAAAATTATTTAAACTTTTGCAAAACGAATTGCCTGGGAATTACTAAAACATTTGACCGAAAATGTAGAAAATATTTGCAATATTGTATTTTTTTAAGAACATTAAACGTTAGTGTAATTTTCTTTTATTCTCTTTGATGACAATTCATATTACATTGTATCGAATTAATAAATTCATGATGAGAGTTGATAAGAGAAATCCCAAAAATGGTAGGCAGTTTGTTAAGTGTAAAATTCCAATAGAGTTCAAAATACGTTAAATGTATTTCTGGTTACAATCAATTCAATATATATATATATATATATATATATATATATATATATATATATATATATATATATATATATATATATATATATATATATATATATATATTGATTAACAAAGTATATTTTTTGTTTGTCTTTTAATGTAATGTTTTAAAAGTACAGACAAAAAAAACTAATTAAAACAGATTGTTAATTGTTATTACTATACAATCAATATTGTATGAAAAGCATTTAATTTTTTTAATAAATATATACATTTTAGAATACCCATAAAAATATCCACAGATATACACACTAACTAATTCTAGATGCAATCAAATTTGGGTGGTCCACATTGATGAGATGATTTTTGGTCGTCTTTTTAATGAACATATTCTCGTGTAATTAATTAACATTATTTAATTAGAGAATTTATCTTAAAAACAAAACTTTACAAGGAAATAATATTTAAAATAAATATATATAAATAATCATAAAAAACCATTAATCGGTTGAGATTATGGCTATAGAATTGTATGCCAAGTCATCGAATCTCAAACATATCAACTATATAATACCTATAACTAACTATATGTGTATGTTTTATTAATATTTTTTGTTGAAACTCGTTTCTTTCAAACCACACTATATATGTATACAGGGTTGAACAAAATATACTCTGATTTTGACATAAAACGACGTTTTTCATTTTTTTATCCGACTTTAAAGGATGGGTTATGTTTTTTTGAGTTTATTTTGTATTCTCTTGTAAATGCTCAATGCCTAAATTACTTCTAATGGGAGCCTTCACTAGGCGCGAGAAGTAACTGGATTGAGCAATCTGATTGTTGTGAAATTGTTAGGTAATTCGGTTGCTTTGGTGTGATGCGTTTTCACCAGGCGATATTGGCGAAAACTTGCATTGTGAACCGCCGTTTCTATCCTCTATCTCGTTTATGGTTTCAAAATTACAAATTTTAATTTATTTGGTTATTATATTTTTAACCCGACTTCAAGAATGAGGATGGTTCTCAATTCATCTGTATTTTTTATTTATTTATTTTATTTATTTTTTGTTATTTCAATAAGTTATTATTTATATTCAAGTTATCAAATAGTTTTCATAACTATTATACCTTTATCTCTCCTAGACAAAAACGTGCCGACTAGCATTCTATAGGCAATCGACCTCAGATTGGTAGCAATTGCAATCAAATTGACGGGCCGAACTGTCTACCAAAATATTGCTTCAACAATTAAAATATCGATTGCGATCTGATTTCTTAGCCCACCGACTCAGCAATATTTGAGAAATTTAATCGCTAGCAACTTAATTGCACAACCTGATTGCTTCAATATCGCCTAATGAATGGATCCCTTTAGTCTTCTTTATTTAGTTTATAGACATAAAATATTTTCAGTGATTGTAAAGTCGGATGTTCGCATGGTACATATCAGTAAATGGTTCTTGCTAAACTAAAAGATATTTATATTTAAAGATGGTAATTTGCAACTGCGGCACCAAAAACAATGAATAATTCCTGTTAACACAAGTCTTGCATAGTACAAAATATAGTGTATTCTATCGTAAATGTTAAAGCTACATAACTCTATAGAAGTTACATAAAATATGATCCAATTCCCTAGCTATAATAAGAAAATTTATTAGACTGTATTTTATACTTTTTGCGTTGACTGTCATAAGTGAATAACCTTAAATAGCATCAAAATATTGTAGACGATGTCAAGTATTTTACCTGAACAAGAAGTCAATTAAACAAAAAATTAAAAATACTGTATAAAAATCAAACTGGAAAATTGTCCACACCACTCATAAATTTCGCTACAGGTAAAAACCTGCAAGTAACCCTTTAATTATTGCCAATTCGAAAACTATGGATACTCGTTTGAACCTTTCCAAATTTCCAATTTTAATTTCATCAAAAGTATTTTTTCCAAAGATGCTTTTATAATATTTTGACTTTTCTTTATGTACGATTCTACAACCCTGTAATCTTTTTTTTTTTATAATAATATTGAAAAAAAAAGTTTATAAAGGTATTTTGAAAAAAACAAAACAAAAAACATTTTTTTTGATAAATTTTATTTCAATTATAATTGTAAAGTGTGGGAGAAGATATTTTAAAATTCCCATGATCGTTGTTTTGTTGTTGCGGTTCTACTTCGTTCTTGTGTGTCTGTTGTCAACGCGCCGCACCGCGTGGTCGGTTCGTTTTCTGTGCAACAAGAGAGTTACTTATGTGCATCTAAATATCAATATATTTTAGTCTAAAAACAAGAGATATATTTGTGTGACTACTTAAAACCTTTCTAAAGCCTCATTTATAACCTTTCAGAAAGTTCACTCGTGACAGTCAAAACAAAAATATAAAATACAGCATAATATACTTATTTGTTACGGCTAAGCCAATTGAACAAAACTAGTATAGCATATATAGTGTTTTAACTTTTATCATAAAATCTACTATATATTCTATGATAAATCCACACCAGTCAAATAAATGTATGGGACTGGCGAAAAGCTGCATTAGCTCACTAGTTCAAATTAATTGGGATAGCAAATATAGGGAGGAAAAAGAGAGTTGCAAATAAGCAAAAGAAAAGATAATTGGTGTGGTATTTGGAGGAAGAGAAGACCCTATAGCGCCATATATTGTTGTTGTGGAAATTGAATAAAAGTTACATAATCATCACTATGAGTTTGGAAAATAAATATTTAGTAGTAAATTTCTGCCTTAAGTACTTGGAAATAGTCTCAAATTTTGCTAAGAGGCCAACAACTGGTGTTTAATTCATGTGTACGACTTTCTTGTATCATAGTATCACATTTGAAGTTTTTTTAAACTTTTTATTTCTTTATATTTTTTTTACAAAAGCCCGTCACCAAGGTTTGTTATTGGAAAAGTAGAATGTGTAAAGTAGGCTCTATAAAAAATAATGTAGAAGCAATACTTACTACTATTACATTGACTCTTTCATAAAATGGAATAACTTTTTAGTATCTACAGTAAAATCATTTCTTTTAACCAGTGTTGAGTTTGCCGACAATATTTAACCATTATTACAAGGCAACTAAATATCAGGCAATATATATATATATATATAAAACAACATAGCACAATTACCTACTATACTCGTATATAGAGAAATACAATCGCGAAGGATATAGAAATTGAGTTGATATTAAATCGATTGTGTATTTCGTAACATTGTTGTGCTTTTTTACATGGGTAAATAAATAAAGTTTGATCGAGAGAGAAATTAGAATTTTTAACTTTGTTTAGTATAATCGTTATTTTATAGTCAATTTTTAAGGTTATGGTATACTTACGAGGCGTAAATATTAACCTCTTTTTGGGATATAACCTAATTCAGGTATATAGGCTTGGGTATTTCAATTTAAATCACATGTTTAAAACCTAAAATCTTAAGTAATAATTATCAAATATAATTTTATTGATTCGACATCTGTTTTACTCAAGAGCTGCAAACTTTTGAGTGTCCAAAACGTCAGGGAAATTCACGGGAACAGGACTCAAATTTAACTCCCACAATATATGAAATAATCGGTATTAAATAAATGTTCTAAAATAATACAACTGTGGTCTGTATAAAAATTGATTTCCGCCGTTTTCAAATCCGAAATTTGTATTCAAATTTCCAATTGAATTTGTACCAACTCCAAATAGTATTTTGTTATTGATAAGCATGTATCCTCGTCTCGTTGCTAAAAGCCCATAATAAAAACGCTAAAAAGAAGTATAACTGTAGAGGATTCATTAGTGATCAAAAATAAATATTATCCACCACATTATAACAAGACACGGCCCAAATGACAGAAGCCCAAAACATTAACTATCTAACCAACCATGTATAATGCACCCACAATAGACAAATAATCGTCATGTGAGTTGAAGCGGATGTAATAAACGGTTTCGAAGTAATTTTTTAGATTAAATTCCGAATTTCAAATGTGTTCTGTCAAAATTGTAGACATTATAAAAAAGTTATAAAAAACCATGCACATCTTGGATGGAAATCGAACTCATGACCTCTGACTTGCTATAGTGTCCGATGCTATATAGGTGGAATTTATATAATTCTTCATTATCTTGATGTCGATGTATTATTATTTTGTTTTTGACTATTTAAATATTTTTTCTATTTCCATTCCACCCATTTAGCACTGGTTCGACAAACCAGAGTTTTTGGGTTCGATTCACATCCAAGATGTGGATATTTCAAAGAATTTCATGTCAAAGGAAGGTAAACTTTTCTCGTTTTCAATATATGGATAGACTTTGGTTATATTGGAGCTGTTCAAGAACATCAGAAGAAATTGATGGATACAAAATATTTCAGTTAGGTGACATGCCCAAAGAATGACTCCCCAAGTGTGTCAGTCTTCTCAGAGAAAGAGCTGGACAGTGGCAGAGAAGACGAGTCATCGTTTCCTCTTCCTCCTTATTGTGACAACTCCTGCAAATAGTCGTGGTGAGCCAGTGCTCCGTAATGGCTCTTAATATTTTGCTTATGGGGGACCATTGTAGGGGTGGTCATAATATCTTCGGAACGCCTCCGATTGTAATCTGATCTCATCTGTATTGCAGTTCCACAAGTACGTTATTTTCTCTACTTAATATTGGCCTTCCTTAGAATGGCTTCATTTAGTTCGCTTGGGTTACACTTGGATGTTTAGTGATGCTTGTGTCCGACTGCCTAATGCCATTGCTAGCGAGCTCGTCGGCATTGCGGGACATTTGCAGTACATTCCCTGGAAGGAACCATTTGCAAGGAACCTAGATATCATAGTACCTATTTATTGAACTAACAAGTCCAGACATAAATAATTACTATAACAACTTCCTCTACGGAATCCTAAAAAAGTGAATTATGTATTAAAGATACCGTGTGTTGATCAAACGATCGGCATGCTACTTTACTAAACTCACATATGACCGGTCAACCGCGTTGTTGAAAGATATAAGAATAAAAAAATCTAAATTATTACCTATCAATGACATTTACTGTTTTCTGTAACGTCAGGTGATTTTTTGTGTTTTTTTTTTTAACTACCCAGTTTTTTTTTGTTGTACCTGTTAATAGTTTAATCTTTTTTTTTTTGAAAAGCAAATAAAGTTGTAGTTAAGGATCACTTTTATAGGTTTTTTTTTATGGACTGAAATCACCATTTATGTGTGTAGTTGGTTTATTTTGTTTGCTTTTTTTTTTTAATGCATAGTATTCATGCTGAGCGCTTATACAACCTGTCAGCCTAATTATAGTATCAGAACGATGAGACTTCTCACTAAAATTTAAATGACAGTTTTTATGAGGTTGTTTGATATCAAAATTGCAATGTGTTTTTATAGTTTATTCAACTTTAACCTTATAAAAATGAATCCTGTTCGTTGAACAGTGATCCTATGATACAGTGAAGTAGGGCAATAATAATAAAAATCAAATTTTTTTAATAATTTGTAATTTGCTTAAAATAGATATCGATTTTACTCATAAAATGTGTTGGACTACGGCTTTGCTATACAAGCATGACTACTCCCTTTTAAAAACCCAATCTATTTTAAAAATTTATCTTAAAACTCTTAAGAGATAGGAGAACATATTAAATATACTAATTTTTCTTTTATAACAAACAACTTTGGCTATATACTTTTTTACAAGCTTTTAATCTAACCTCATTAGGAAAGATCTTGAAATCTAAATTTTGACTACTTCTAATTGAGCTACAGCTGCGAAATTTTGCACACGCGACAAGGCAATATAGTATAAACCCTATATCATTCTAAATCGATGGAATTCGATATTAGTCCCGGAATAGACTTTTGGTGTAATTGTTGATAAATATTGGGAAGTAGTGGAAGCGGTGTGAAATGGAATAACTTTTTAGTCTTAAAATAAAAATAAATAAATTAAAAAAAAAAAGTGTTTTTTAAAACATGCTTTTAGGAAATGCAGGTATGTGATGAAATAAAAATTTGTTTTTTAAAATGAACTACAAACTAAAAAATAAAATTACCCCGAGTTACCAATATGTGACTATCAATATTAGCTTTGGGTGATAAACCCGAATGTCCCAAGCTTTTATTGATTTTTTACTTTTTAATTCATTAAAATTTTTTTTAATGTCTATTTTTCTAATTTTTTTGTCCCAACTACAACTCACGCCGCTGTAGTTACTGTATATTACAGAAGCATGTGTTTACTACATATATATACATATATCTATTTTAAATTTGCAAAAATTAAAATAAATATGAATCACGAAATACATAAATGAATCAAATTTTAAAATAAATAAAACCATGAATACCAATTTCAGAATAACAAATGGTTTTGGGGTATTGAATATAGTAAGAAAATAGTTTTGCAATCAATAATCTTAGAACATCTTGTACATAGAATCAATAATAATTGTAAAAATATTGATATGATTATTATGTTTTAAAATAAAATGTTTTTTTTTTACAATATTTATTTAATTTATTTTCAATTACCTACAATATATTTTATTTTCTTAACCAGTTGTTTGTAGTATTTTTTTTTTGATAACTTCATATAGCACAAATTCTTATAATATAGTCATTATTATATGTATGTACACAAATATTTTGTTGTCATTTATATGAGTATGAAAATTGTGTGGGCAATAATGAAATGAAAAAAAAAATTAAATAATTTTGTGGGTGGTGTTGTTTCATATAAGTGCCATTCTTTCAATATGATATCATCATTATTAAATATTATTTACTTTATTTGAGAATCACATTTTATTATTTTATTATTGTTGTGCTAAAAACGTCACCTGTAATTGTTATTGAACTCTTATTTATGACTTCATTAGTAATTGCTTATACACTTGCAGTTATTTCTTCGAAAATTTGGACCTTACCGCAGATATAACTGAATTTGTATGGTATCTTCCGACAGAATGTTCACTTAATACTTACAGATAACAAAGGGTTAGCTCATGCAGATGTCCTCGGCCACACAGAGTTGGGGCACCCGTGTAGAAAAGGAAAAATAAACGTGAATGATCATCAAAATTCACTTTTCTGAACATCTTATCAATATTTTCAATTTCTCCAACCCGAGAAAAAATTAAACAATTCGTCCAAAAATTAGCTATTTTATCAGGAAAACATTCAACCGCTTGAGCACCTACCAAATTTTGTATTTCCAGCAATTTTTGCTGCATTGTCACAACGATTCTCGCGACCATACTATACTGGAATATCAAGGATTTCCAAAAAGTTCAAAAGCGTATATGCTATATATTGACTCTTATGTTTGTCCATAACGAAAAAGTCTCTCTGTCGTTTACGTTCTGAGCAAAAACCAGTTTCACATCCGTTTGGATAATGTGTAAGAAACGAATGGGTTTATTAAATTAATTAATTAAGTGGATGAAAAATCTATGGGTATCAGTTCTTACATTTCGGAACCCCTTCAGTTGGACGACACTCACGTCGTGCATCACGTACCATTATGATAAAGACGGAATTAATGGCAGATAAATTTATCTGACAGCCTGACAATTGATCAGTTATACTTTTTCGGATATTTTTTATATTTCTAAGATAGTTCATTTATTACCTGAAACAAATATTTCATTTTACATATCTGAAATACATTTTTGTTTATAATACCGACAACTACTTCAAGTATTCTAGAAAGGAAATAATATATAGCATGTATTAAACATATGAATTAATACAAGAGTGGAAGGGATTAAACTGAGTATATATAACTACTAATTATATATTTTATTACATACCGTGTAACAAAACAACAAATATATTCCAGATAATATTTGAAACAAATACATTCTATTAATTTTGGCCAAAAGAAAATTTAGTTTTTGATATCAAAAGTAATTAATTAAAAATTTTGTTAAACCATACCTTGTAATTAAGGTTTGGTAATCACGACCAATGTAATATTATTAACAATTTGTTTTAAAATCAAAATACTCATTAATATAAAACAAACATTTATTATAACTGCGTGATATTTATTAATATTGTGAACATTTTTTTTATATGGGAGACAGTATTATCTGATTTTAGTGTAAAGAAATTATATTTTAACAAGCAAAAATTAATATTAACATTCAATTTTATAAATTATTATAATGACCGGTCAAAATTTTTATCTACAAGATGTTCCTATATCTCTAGCAGTTAATTAAATTGTATGATTAAAAAAATTGAAAATTTAAAAACCAATTGAGTTAATTGTTTAAATAGCCTGTACATGCTGTTATTTATAAGAGTCTGTTTATTTTACTTTTTACACACGCACAAATGCATAAAAATATTATTGGTGCAAATACCGCGGTACTATACACATATACAGACTGTGTTGGACAGCTTTTCCTATAGTAAATCAATGTTAAATATTTTTTATTACTAGCTGTCCGTCTGGTACTGTATGAAGTCAGTCAGTACATATATAAATAAAGTCAGTCAGTTATCTCACAGCTATACTTTATGCGTATGGCTGTTTGTTTGTCATTAAGAGAGTGGGGATTTTTTGGTGCACAATGCACATACTAAAGTAGACTTTCGTCACATGTGTACTGACTGACTTCATACAGTACCAGACGGACAACTAGTTATAAATATTATTTAACATTGATTTACTATAGGAGGAGCTGTCCAACACAGTTTGTATAGTCAACACACCCATCTATAGTTATTACAGATGTTTGAATAATTGTTCAGTTTATGAAAAAGAATTTCTCGAATAGTTTTTAGGATATTAGTTTAAAAAATTAATTTTTAAACATGTTGATATTATTATACCCATTATTTTAAAACATCTCGTCATTTGTAATAAGAAACTATTACACACTTTATCACTGGTAAATATTTTAGCTATACTTACTTGAAAAATTGTTAGATTACGAACACTTTTTCGATTATTTTTACAGACAGGGCCATTAATTTAAGTTTCACTTTTTAGAATAGTTTTGTAGATTAAATGAGAAGAAAATTTATAACCACAATTATATGTGTAATAAAGCCATTTAATGCGTGTGGGATACCAAAGCGTTGTGGAAATATTATGTACATTAGCTCCAGAATAATCTTGGGTCATGCTGTACCCAAACAAACAAGTACTTTGTATAGTGTGTCACTTGAATAATTTATTATACGTCAATACGAATTATCATAATTACATACCTATGAATATAAATTATCAACATTGTGCCATCGCACATCGTACACACATAACACAACATAAATCGAGACTTGATTCAACCATAGTCACTACATAAATACATACATACATACATGCAAACATGCATACAAACATATACAAACATCATAATAATATGTAAAATACCTTTATTATAATATACCACTAATTAAATATTTAATTAAAAATTAACAAGTGAAATAACATTTTAACAAAAAACAAAAAACCGACATGAAAGAAATAAATTCTTAATCCAGCATATTCCATGGCCACATTTTGAAGGCAAAAATCGAGCCTTTAATGTCCTTCTGTAATTCATACCAACTCATACGAATTAATTTTTTCTTCTTCACTTTTTAGCAAATGACTTCGAAATCGGTTGTTTTTTTTCGTAATAAATTTAACATCTTTAGTGAATTTTTATTTTCACTTATTTTTATATTCGTATATTATTTCTAAATTTATGGCAAATTTTGCTTGAAGCTGATTTTTAGCGAAAACGGTTTCAGATATGGCGTTGAGATAAGTGCATGTTTTTTATATAAAATGTACCGCTGCCATGCCTTACATTTTTTATTCTACTGACAACAGAACTTAGAATAATAGGTGAAAATCGAATTAAAATTTGTAACTTCATTGTACACTCCCGTTCAATAAAATTGAACAGACTTGAAATGTTAATTTTCTTACATTTCATAAAACTCATCACTTTTGTAACTCTCTGTATAATGATTCATTTATAAACAAAGATATGTAGTATATATTTTAAATGTGAAAAAAGAAATGAAAGTATAGTAAAAAACATTTACTACAAGACTAATCAAAATTGTGAAAGGCTGATTCGGTTCAAATCTGTTCATTTTTATTGAACGGAAGTGTATGTCTTACCACGAATATTTGAGGCTTATTTGGACCACACATCAATTGTTCCTCCAATATCTTCAGTGTATACTTGACCTTTTCCTTATGAATTTCTATGTGTATATTGTAAGATTTATTAATTTCGTTTACGATATACGTAAATGGTTACTCTATTTGTATAAAACATTTCTATACATTTCCTTCAAAATAATAACAAATATCAAATAATCTTTTTACGTGAACTGTCACAAGTAAACTACCCTTAAAAAGCAATTATGTACCAAAACTCTATCCACAAGTATTTTCTGTTTCCAATTTACTATATACTTGCTATTATTTTGATTTAACAATGGAAATAGATCAACTAGTAATTATAGCAAGATAATAAATAGAAAAATAAAAAAAAATAAATTAAATAATTGTGTATGTATTAAATTTTTTATTAAAGCAACTGATAAATTGTTTGCCAATGAATGTAAAATACCGAAGTGCACCAACAACTAGCTATAAATAAATATACAAAAACTGTTGTACTTATGAAGAAGAAGTCTCTTGTTAACAAATCAAACCAACCACCCATCATCATTATAATACTGTGACTAGTCTCAGTCACAGTCCAAAGATAATTAGATGGATAACAAGTGAATGCGGCAGTAATATATTGGTCTATACTTAATGCTTCATTGACCATTTCAAAAATAATATTATACCTATTTATATAGTGATTTGTGTAAAATAAATTAAACTATAAGATCTCTGAACTAAAAGAATCTCAATGAAATAGAAACGGTACAATCACAGATTTTTTGCTATAAAACAGTACTTTAAAAATAATATACTTTACAACGCAACGTCTACAAATATTTTGATACCATTTAAGGTAATTGACTCGTGACAGTGAATAAGTATAAAATAGTAGGTACTTACTGATTACAGCGATACCAATTGAATATATATCTAGTATAATATATATAGTGTTTTAACATTTATGATGTATATGTTGTACTATCTAAGACATGTGTTGACAGTGATTATTATTTCTCTTTTGGATCACAATTGCAAATTATTAACTTTAAACATTAATAACTTTCACAAACATTAATAAAAAAATCCATTGTATGTTTTTTAATTTAAATAAATTTGATAAATTTTATTTCAAACAAATAAATTGTTTTTGAAAGAAATGTATAGATAAGTTTTCCTGATTTATAAAAAAAACGGACATGCCCGAACAATTTCGTATACAACGCATGCACAATCATTACGAATATCTTTAATTTCATCAAATTCTTCAGAAAAATGAATTTACGAGTGGACTAACCTTAAAAACAACTCATGTATCTATTTGAGAATAAATCTATATGCATGAACATTTTCAACTTTTTCGATCTCATATTATTTTCTGAACTATTTTGACAAAATCATCATATCCGACATCGATAATATATAAGTTTCAAACAAAAGTAAGAAATATTTATTTGAATAAAGTAACTTTTACCACAGTATTTGAAGCATAAATTGAATAACAAAAACTTTATTTAAAAAATATACATAATAAAACTTCTAGATACCGGTATTTTAACTACAACACAATCATCGTCAGTAGCTAAGTATTCATATAACACAAAAAAAAACAATAGTAAAAGAAGCAGATTGGAACATCAACTAAACTTTTTTCACAAACTTGTAGAATAAGTCATTTAATGGAGTGATCAAAATGTAAGTTTGATAAACTATACTATATTTGGTTTTATAATTCATCATAGATCATTATTTACTAATATTTTATTACAATCAAAGAAAAATGATTGTCTTACAAAATATATAAATATTAAAAATACTTTTTCTCTTTTACTTTTAATCGATGACAAAAAAAAAAACTTTAAAATATAAATTTTATGCCATTCACTTTTTGTGAATTTACATTCTCCAAACTGTCTCTTTCACAATACAAAATCTATACTTTATAAAGTAAAATGAAAAATACTTTATCGTCATAAGACAGAAAATTATTATTTATTTTTGTTTAAACGAATTGAAACCATTTATTTATTTATATTTTATAAATGCATTTATTTATGTACAGAATGATCCATGAATTAAATCGAATAAAACACATGTATTTAATTGACATAAAGGTATGCTATTGAACCGGTATAATGCTGTAAATACACAATTTTTATTTATCAATTTATAATCAAAAATTGACAAAAAAATGAAACAGTACAAATACAATCGTTAAATTAACATAATTGTATTTATTTGAACATATAAAGAATGTTTCAAAGGAATCACATTTGTTAGTGATAAAATTTATTTTATCAAAGATTTGTTTCGATGTTATCTAAGTAGGGAAATTGTGGTTCAAATGTGTTACGACATGTTATAGTCAAATCGTTTTTTTAGTAAATGTTAATGATGCAATCAATTTTGATTAAGTTTTGTGTTGTTAACCGCAAGTTTCCATCGTATGACGGCATTACCCAATCGATTAATACTTTTTTGTTTTAAAGATTAGCCGGTCACATATTAAGTCACGTTTTTTGTTTGGGAATTTTAAAATTTTTCCCAAAACTAGATTTAGTCTGCATGTAAGATATGCTGAGAAAATTTTTTAAACACGGTATATCTTAGGGAATGAGGAGAACTATTCAACTTTAGTAAAAATCAACCTTTATAGGAGTTAACTTTTCATTGGTCTACTTCCAATGAAATCAATAAAGGCCTACACTGTCATAGTATCGAACTTATGTGACGTATAATTTTTTTTCAATGCGTTCTCATTAGTGATGCCGCGAGATATATATAATATATATATATATATATATATATATATATATATATATATATATATTATATATATATTATATATATATTATTATATATATTATTATATATATTATATTATATATATATATATATTAGCTGCTAAGAAAAATGGTCACGTATTCAAAAAATTTAAAAATATTAATTTGCAAAATACAAAATATTGTTAAAATGTATTATTTTACAGTCTAGATTAAACATAATTTTGTTTTTTAATTCTACCCTTGATGTGAGAAAACTTTAAATATAGAAATATAGACAAAACTTACCATTAACAAACAAAAAACCTTAGAAAATCGAAAATTTGTCGAAAATTTGTCGGAATCAACAAACAAACACTGGAGTGACGAAAGCCGCTGCAGTGTTTAATATATAGATATATAGATAATATATAGATAAATAGATCGATTTTATGTTCAACGGCATATCCCTTAAAACGTCAAGATTATGATTTGTAATTTTACATCTATTGTTTTTCTCTTGATTTTAAAGGTTTATCTAGACCACGGAAGTGCGCTAGGCCGAGTTAATTATTATTTAATGAAAAATCATAAAAATATTTATTATTTAATAAAAAATAATTGTAAACTAAAAATCGTTGAGTGATTTTAAGAAGCAATTTATAATTATTTGCTGCGGGCATTAGAAACACATACATAAAATAGTTTATGACTTTAATACATTTATTATAAATATTAATAATTGTAATTGTTTCTGCGAAGAGCAATATTAAATATTGTACACCTACTATTTTTGAAATAAATATCAGTAATATGGTATGAAATTCTGTGAAATATTTATTATACATTAAACTTTTATTATATATATATATATATATATATATATATATATATATATATATATATATATATATATATATATATATATACACATATATATATATATATATATATATATATATATATATATATATATATATATATATATATATTGTTGGATATATTCTTGTACAGTGCTCTTCTAAATGCTCCAATAAACAGTTTTAACAGAATCTAAAAATGTCTACAATCTTGTCGAGATAATTTTATATACATTATAATTTCTTTCGTTGGTGGCAAAATACACTTAAAGTACTCCAATTTGATGGGATGTAGTAAATGCTATGCTATTCAATTTGTAGTTATTTTAAGAAAAAAAAATATTAAATTAAAATTTTATAAAAATTTAAATAATATTTTGAATTGTATCGTAAATGTTAGAAATAACTATAAATTAATAACTATAATTATTTTTTAGAAATGTTTCTAAGAAATAACTATAAAATTATTATAAATGAATTAATGTTAGCGCCATCTAAGCGGAATATTTCAAAATTAAATAACTTTTCGTAACATTGTAATATACGTATCTAACAATAGATGACAGCACATATATTATTCTGTTAGCGCCATCTAAGCAGAATATTTAAAAACTCAATAACGTGTCAGAGTAATTTTTTTTAAAATCAAGTTTAAGATTGTCGGATTTACATGAATGATTACCAACATTCATGATAAACTTCACGACAACACTATTCACATTTAAAAAAAAAAAAATATTCGAAATATGTTTCATATTGGATAGGACATCCTGTACATTTACGTTTATGTTATGCAAATACACATAATTTTAAAAACAATTAACATGACAGTGCATACAATAGCTATCAGTAACAACCAAACGTGGTATTATAATGACTTTAAAAATTTTATTTATGATTTTATTCTTTTTTTTTAAATAACTTTTTTGGTTTTATATATTATTATATTGGTATCGAATGTTTTATATAAACAATAAATTTAATATTTAATATTAAATAATTTATTTTATTCGAATTTTTATTGTAAAATAGTACCTATCAAGTGATAAAAATTAATTATGAAATTTTTTCTATTTATAATTCGAAACGTAAATTATTTCCTATTATACGAATGAATACGAGTAATTACGAAAAACAAAAAACACTTACTTTGAACTTTCAATTAGTTAAATGATTTGAATAGTGATTTTGAGATCAATGAGTATCATCTATATTAATATAATCAAGATGAAGAGTTTTTTTGTTTGTTTATTTGTTTGTTTGAACGAGCTAATCTCTGGCAGTCCGATTTGAAAAATTTTTTTTGCGGTAGACAGCCCCTTTATTGATGAAGGTTACAGGCTTTATAGAAATTTAACGCGGGTGAAACCTCAGGGGATAGCTAGTGAATTAATAAATTGTGTAAGTTTGCAAGAAAAATTAATGAACTTATAAATTACTCCCTATAGATTAACGAAATTCAAAATAACATTCATAATTATATTTTTGTAACATTTTAAACAATTTTTTTCTGTATATTATTACTGGCGGTTCCGGCAATGCTTCGCATTAGTTAAATTTGTTAAAACAATTATTATAATTAGTGTTAAAAAGCTTTGCTTAAGAATCTATTCATTTGGATTCAATTATAAGTGCTTTCATATTTGGTTATTTCGGCTTTCATATAAAAATCATCTCATATTTATTACTTCGAATCGATTGAAAAGATATTATCAATTTTATCGAGTTATTTTGAGAATATAACATGCTTTTATTAGCTTGACTTGTATGTATCTATCTATCTATCTATGTATCTTATCTTAAGAATCGGTGACAATACAATAATATACAAAAAAATATGTCTAATTTAAATATAACGATTTATAGTGTGATAGTATAGTTTATAGTTTCTATGGAAATGTTTTAAACAAAATTTTAATAAAAAAAATGACATTTTCCGAAACTGTTAAAATTTACAAATGAAAAATTATTTGACAGATATTTCCTATGCAATTTTCGTAACATACTTTCTTTGGTAAGAATTGTATTCATTGCATCACTCGTAGGAATAATAATAAAAAATATAACTACAACACAATAATTAATTTGGTTTTAAGACTAAAAAGTAAAAAATAAAATATAGAGTTTAAAAAACTTAAAAAACATGCTTTAATTGCAATACTAAATAAATTAAAATCAACTAGAATAAATAAATAAAAATAGACTATAGAGATTTTCAACAATATGAACTTCAATGAAAACAAAAGTATGGGAGGCTTTCTACTTACGTCTTCATAATGGCTCTACTTTTACAAGAGTAAGTAGAGAGCACCCCATGCTTTTGTTTACATTAAAGTAAACTTTGTTGTCAATCTATTCTATTCTATTTTAAATTATTTTGTATCTTTTAGTTCATATTGCAAGAATAAAAGTATGTTATCTTAAACTCTAAATTTTATTTTTGTATGAATTGATTTGATTTATTTGAAATTGAATACTAATGAATAATATATTGACGTTCACGATTGCTACGTCAGTTTTTCCATTAACTCAATACTAAAAAATTATTTTAACCATATTATAAAGAAGCGACAAGATTCTCTTTATATATGTTGTTTGAGTTTTTGTTATTATAATGGAATTCCATAAATGGAATTTGAATATTAATTTTATTTATTGTTTATTGTTGATTATTGCTGTGTGTTCAATTTGAAAATGAGATAATCAAAAATCTGTTTTTATTGTATTGTGGCGTATGTATTATTTTCTGTTGAAAATTTATTAAACATTTTAAAATATACCCTAAAGAAACGGGTCATCATTTTTTTTTTTTTATTTAGCTTCTTTTTTTATTATTTCTATTTTCTTATAATTATGCTGATTTTGTATATGGCATTAAACGCCATTGATATTTTTTAACGAAAAAAATCAACTGATTCAAAACCAAAATTACAAATTTTCTATTGAAGAGTTCGTTACTTGATGAAAATCCATAATAATTATTAAATAAAACAAATATTTGGGATTTCGTAACAATAATTTTATTCTGACTAGTTTCAGAACACAGTTCCTTTATTAGAAAATATATGATAATACCATATTATCCTATACCGAATACCGGGTACCGAACCCTGGAACTTAGGATTTCTAGCCCACCGTGTTTCCGTTAGACCACAGATGATAGTGTTAGTCATTTTTTGTTAAAGTCAACGACAATGTTATCCCTCTAAGAGTTGTTTTAATGCTGAAAATAGCCGTTGACAGAAAATAATATAGGAAATATCATTATCAGAGCTATGCGCAAAAAATATTCATATCTTTTTGAAATGCTTTGTTTTGGATATATATACCATAAGAAATAATGCAAAACAAAATCTCATTTCTTGAATAATAATTCACTAAACAGATGTTATTCATATTACCCAGCGAATTATGAAAAACACCTCGTTTGAACTAGGATTTGACAACGTTTTGTTTTATAGATTCACACTTTTTCAGAAAAGATATCTTTGAACATCTTGTATCACCAAATTTTTGTTGTTGAAAGGAGTGTAATGATAATTTGTATCCTTATATTGAGGATTATATCTCGAAAATAGCATTTTCGAGCCCATGTTGAAACGAACTCAAATATTCACGAAATTATTTTAAAAGGGTTGATAATCTTTTGGAATATATTTACCTATACCAAAAAAAGAAAGATTGTTTACATTTCCAACTACTCATTTACCTTTTCTTCTTAAATATCTTTTGTATCAACAGAGCCAATTAACTGAGACCAAAAAAACAAAAGAAGAGTTAAAGGCCTCCTGAAGATCCAACTTCGATTATAAATGATTTTGAAACATGTTTTAATTTATTTAAACGGAGTTTTAAGTTTTTTTTACGAATTATGGTTTTGTTTAAAAAAGAAAAGAGCATATTTTAGTATTGAATATATTAATTAGTTATAATTTTATTAAACACAAAAGAACATGAATATTTATTTATTTTTTATATATTACAAAATTATTTAGAAACTAATCCTCGATAAATTCTTTTGGTCATAACGATGAGCGTCCGACAGACAGGTGCATATTTTAAGAACACACTCCATAATTTTCGATAGCATAATTTTAGTTTGTGTTTTTTAAATAAAATTAATTATGTATAATTAAAAATTATTTGTTTTTTGTTTTGTTTAATAAAACTCTATACAGATACAACGAACGGCATGCTTTAAGTAGTATATATAGGCATATAATAATCACTTTTATTTTTTAACCCGACTTCAAAAAGGAAGATGGTTTTCAATTCATCTGTATTAAAAAAAAATTTTTTTTTAAAATGTTTGTTGTTACTACAGAACTTTGTCATTTATGAACCAATTTTGAATATTTTTTCCGATTGGTCCCATTGTCACCAAATCGCATTCTGAAGATGGGATCCCCTGGAAATCGAGGAAAACCCTCATTTTATATGTGATCACCGATTTCTGGGAACATTTTTTATGAAAAAATGCACTAAAAATAAAAAACTGATTAAAAAAATGTGTTATAAAAAAATGCACTAAAAATTAGTAGGTCGTTTAGTAGGTCTACCCATATTCAGACAAATAAAAACAGTTATAGAAATTCAAAGTCACTAAAAATCGAGAAATATAAAAAATTTTGACAAAATGGAAACCCGACTTCAAAAATCAAATATTCTAAAATAAAAAATGCATTAAAAGTAAAAAAATAATTGCATATTCTTGGGCCAATTTTAGTTCACATAAGCAAAACATCGACTGCTTAGGTGAACCGACTCCAAAAATAACAATAATTGTACATATATATTTAAAAATTTTTGCTTAGGTGAACTAAAATTGACCCAAGAATATGCATTTATTTTTTTACTATTTAGTGCATTTTTTGTTTTAGAATATTTGATTTTTTAAGTCGGGTTTCCATTTTGTCAAAATTTTTTTTTAATCTTCGATTTTTTGTGTCTTGACAAATGCTACATATTAGTTGGTTGTTAAATTTAATTTATAAAAAAAGTTTAAATGATCAATTAAAAAAAAACAAAAACAAACATTGCCGTCTGGATATGCTGATACATATTTTGTAACAAACTATGTACAATTAATTCAAGAAAAACAATTATGAATTTGTAACGGTTCTTTCTGTTTATTAAATATCAATTTTTTCCATGCGTTCAACTTTAATATTGTCTTTATTTAATATTATTTAAGTCGCTTTAAGGTTTTATTGAATTAAAATCATTCTATTTCAGTAACGCAGTTTATAAAACGACCCATCTTAGACAATTGCGTGTGTAGTAGCTCACGGATATATTTCTATTTCAGATTTATATATTACTAGCTGAAATAGCCGGTTTTGCCCATCTTTCAAAAAATTCTTGAGTACATAGAAAATTTATGTCGTATAATTATTTTTTACCAAATTTTGACAGTTCGACACGTCAATTTTTTAATTTTTAATATATTAATAATATATATATTTAATTTTTAGCCACAAAAAAAATAAGACTTCCCAGCGCTTCCACTATAGAAAAATATCATAATCGATATATGTTCTGTTACTCGATATCTTATAGCGCATATTATTTGAATGTTTTTTTAACTGACGAAACAAACGAAGGAGGTTCTCAAGTCAACCCCTATATTTTTTTATCCAAAATTTATATATTGGATCTCACAAATATCTAGTAAGTGTCTACTCTTATACAACAAAATCACACCAATGTCTTACAAGTTCTTTGCTTTTAAAAAAATTTCACGCTGGTGCTTGTGAAAAATCTTTAAAAAAAACCTATTTTTCCCAAAGAGAAAAGTTATCGAGATCGACTTTGTGATTGATGTTTTGTAATTAGAATTTGTTTTCTTATTTATATTTTTATACTTTTATTAACAACATGCTACATTCAAATAATATTAGATTTATAGAAAAAATTATGCTAAATATTTATGTGAAATGTCAACTCAATGGTGTTCCTGACCAAGTGGATACAGTTTGATTTTATGGGTTTTGGTTAAAATAAGTTCAAATGTCCCTTTTAAATACATATTCAGTTATTAATATGTATTCTGGAAAAAGTGTAAGAAATAATAAATAGGACGTAGTTATGGCAAAAATAAAGGCCTTTATTATGTAGGTACTATAAAATTATTCCCATAGATTCAAAACGAAAAAAAAAACAAGTTAATCACCTCGTAACAAGTTTTAAAGAAGACTTTATTTCTATATAGTATACAATTTATTATCATTTATAGCAAATAAATTATTTTGTTGAGATAAAATTATATTTATAATTGACGGCTCTTTACTTACCTCTTAACTACTTAATATACTTAGTTATTATTATTGTTATTTGTAATATACTTAAGTTACGTATACTTAAGGATGGTCCAGAATACCACCACTTTTCTACAGATTTTGAAAAACTACATGACCTTTATATACACAATAAAAAAGAAAAGAAAAACATGGTTAATGTAGCAGATAGACTCGGATTTGATAGTAACTTATCTTATCTTAACTATCTCTTTCTGGTGTTATAAACTTTAGCTTTCATGATTATTTTTTGCATCCTATTTTCATCAATCCTCGGCCAATGACCAAACCATCTTAATCTTTGTGACTTGATCACTGTCACAATATCTTCTCTGAGTTGTATCTGATTCGCTAATCTGTTTCATTTATTCTAATAGGTTCATGCATTCTTCTTATAATTCTTTCAAATTTTCTGATTTTTGTTGATTTCTTTTTGCATGTGTCCAGATTATGCTGCCGTATGTTATTATACTAGCCTTAGTTTTGTGTATTTTAATTTTAGTTTATCTTGTTATTAATTTATTCTTCAGAAGTACTTGATTTGCGAATTATGCATTTCTTTGATGGTAGCACTTGTTTTCCTAAGTTATTGGAAGTCAACCACTAACTTATTATTCCATACCATAACCGTAACCGTACAGAAGAGTGGCATTAGTATAGAAGTGTGACGTTTAAGTATACACAAAATAATATGATTAAATATATTTTGTTTACACTGAATGAAAAATCGTGAGAAAAATTAACAAAATTGTTTAATATATATATATATATATATATATATATATACATATATATATATATATATATATATATATATATATATATATATATATATATATATATATATCACATATATACAATGCAAAAATGAATTATTTACGAAACGCTTTTCAAACGAGTAACTCGCATAGTTTGTAAAGAACATACCTATTTCAAATTAGAAATAAATTATGATCACAAATTACACGATATTGTGGAATCGATATCATTTCTCTAGGTATAAGGTACACGTAGTCAATCTTTAAATGTCAACTAACATGACAATGTTGTTGATGGTTGATTGAATTCTATCACACAAACATAAATTTTCTTTCATCATTAGTTAGTGCACACATAATTATTAGCTGAGTTGTCTATTTTTTTTCTTTTTTAATTATAATATTAATGCCAAACATGATTTGTACTCATATTTATAACAGTTAATTTATTGATTCTCTGATTTAATTGAAAATATATATATATTATATTAATTAGGCGTATTACGATTATACCGTAGCTTCTCAAAGATTCAAGATTGATTACATCACAAAGTGGATGGTATTGGACGGTAAGACGGTAAGTTTCATACGCTCAATTTGCCATCGACTCAATGCATGACTATGTTCGAACTGAACAGTAATATATCGATTGAGGCTTTGATGGATTTGACTGACATATTTTTAAATATTTAAGAATCAGTATTGGTAGGATTGACACAATCAGTCATTGAATGATATTGACGTAATTAATTAAATGAGAAAACCGGTCATAGGTTTTTTTTTTATTCTAAAATGACAAAAAAAGTTTCTGTGTGGGCTTTTTTTGATAAAGTATTGGAGTAGACTGATGTTAAGCTGATCCGTTTGGATTGATCGTGTTAATTCTTCACTCGATCAATCTATTCATGTTCAAGGTCATGGAACATTTAGTCTGGACTCTCATTTGAACTATTTGATTACGATTTTTCACTTTAGTCCAGAAAGTATAGAAAAAAAGAACCAGAAAAAAAAGTTCAATCCCCAAAATACACTATCATTGAGGAAATATTTATACAATAAGTTGAAATTTTGCTAAAAAATATTAATGTATTTTTATGCGATATTCATCTAATCATTGAAGATAATCGACTTTACAGACAAAAAAAATACAGATGAATTGAGAACCATCCACCTTTTTGAAGTCGGTTAAAAGAGACTGCCTGAATTTTGTTATAGACATGCATTTGAGATATATTTTATAAAAAGAGAATTCAATTTGATATCAGGTATTGTTATAATTTGATATTGTTGTAGGTAGAACAATGACTACTTATGTCATGGATTAATGTCATATATAATTTGCCTTCAAAATAGTCACTGATTAGTGATTATTATCTACATATTACATATTCAATTACTATGAACATTATTGAACATATTTAAATAATCTCTTCGTATATGGCCAGCTTTAACTATCCCACAAAAAAAAATCAATTATAATATTCATATGTATGGAAAACATATTAAAACATCAAGTCTATATAGCAACTGCAAAGTGACAATGTTCGGCAAATGCAAGAGTTTTTGAGTTGTTAAGTTTTTGAGTTGTTGCTCAAAAATCCATTTAATAAATTATTTTTCATCACATACCTTACAAGTATGTATATTTCAGTTTCTTTTGGCTGCAGGGTCTACTCTGAAAACCCACACGTAAGGTTATCATTCCGATTGCCAGATCACTGGCATCGTATATCAAACGAATGTGATGGCCATTCACGAGGTATCTGAATGTGTAAGATCGCTATCCTTTTTGATAGCCAAACGGTGATTATATATTTATATTCCTAAGCTCGGTCTATCTATATTCTAAAGTGGCATAGAGATGCCGTTTTTTTTTCTAAATAAATATCGAAGGCAACCCTCTCAGATAACGTCCAACCGCATGTAAAATGACACCTTACTAATTTATATAGTTTTTGAGATGTTAATAGACATCGGACATTCAACCACATTATATATGATAAATACTGATAATTATTAATATTAGTTAAGTAAGAGATTGAAAATATTGATAAGAATTATGTAAATTAAGAAATAATGTTCGCCAAAAATTTCTCAGCATATTATTAACTATTATTGTTATTATTATTGATAAATTATACAATAAATCAGTATTAAATCTTAAATGTTCTAATGTTTTTTTTCAATCTTAAATATATGAATAATTCATTACATTAATTGATGATTTTTTTTTATACTGTATATCGAAAATGCTTAATTTGTAAATTTTACACAATGTAAATACAGAGGCGATGACATATATATAACACGACGTTACTGTCAAATTTGTATTTCCTGTTTGAAATTTGTACTAGTGTCAAATTTGTATTTCCTCCTTTGAAAAAATGTGTTAAATATTTTGTCAGGTTTGTTTGTTATCTTTCAAAAAATATCCAGATATAAAAAATATTTATTTTTAAAATTTGCATATTTTACAACTGTACATTTTTAATCTGCAATCTTGTTTTAATAATTCAGGTAGCTTTTCTGGTGAATTTAAAAATTTGTGTATACTTATATGTTAATGAAAATAGTCCCACTTGTTACATTTTAATATAACTCATTAGACCATTTTCAGTTTTGTGTTGATAGTACACAAATTTGTATGTTTATGTACGTGTTTCTAATATAGTTAAGGACGTTCATCCATGAAGCTTGATAGTAGATAAAAATTTTTTTTTAGTGAATTGAATAGCTCAATTCAGTAGTTATCCTCAAAAATTTAACACCTGTTGACGATCATTTCAAAGAGTAATTATCGATTAAAAATCAAACTTTGAACACAGCGTCTTATGGAGAACAAAATTTTTTTTGTACTTAAAATTAGAATAACTATATTATTAAAGTAGAAACCATAATGAATAATGTTTATAAATATTCTTTGATGTATGCAGTTTATATAATAGCATTAAAAAAATGGTGTTGACGAACATTTGAATTAATTATTTAATAAAATTAAAACTTTTTTGTTAGGTTTGTTTTTGCCACTATATTTTGAAAACTGGCGACCACACACACTAAAATAATATAAACATACACACAAATATAAAACATAGTTTACTGTCATATCTGTCACATTAAGTCAAATTAATTTCTAATTTACAATTTCCTGGTATTTTCCAATAAATACTTTTAAAATATTTAGGACAAATAAAAAAGGTTATAAATCGTAAGATTATTGACATACTTTACACCTTTTTTAAAATCCTAAAAAAAATTTATTAAAGATAGTACTCATTTGACTTCAGCGTAGCAACTGAACGTCCTTAATAGCTGAAATCGCTAAATAAGTTTGTATCGGATCCACGAATCTATACCTCGCAGTTATTTGTCATGCTTTTATTGTTCTGATTATATTTATGTTTGCGCATAAGTCTGTGAAGTTCATTTGCAACCATTTTTAATTCTGTGTCATCTTGAAACGCTGATCCTAGTCCCTTTTATTGGAAAGTTACCATAGACATTGTACTTATAGAAACGATAAAATCCTATGCTAATCTAGAATATTAAGTGCGCTGCTATATGCCCATTAAAGATATCTATAATTAGCCCGTTTTTACACGTGAAAGTTTGAATGTAATTATTCATGAAATTGATTTGGTGGGCAAGCGCGGTAGTATTTTATGATGCATGTTTTCAGTTTGATGAAATAGAGAACAGTTCTATTTTCAAGAAATATTATGTGCGTAACTTAATATGTAATTGTAGTATATACGATGCATTGATATTGCACTTCCCTGTGATTGGTATACTCTGATCATGTGACTGAAGTGGTTGACAAAGAAATAAATATTTTACAAGACGAGAGTTATAGCTGTTAACAAAACATGCGATTGATATATTTCTGCATGTGCATAGCAAAGTAAGTTCAGTTATATCATCTATTTTTATTGCGATTGAAAAATTTCATCAAAACTTTCACGTGTAAAAAAGGGCATACAATTGATAGCTCTAAACTTAACTCATCCAAACGAAAATATTAAACATATTGTCTACAAAAATTAAAAATGTTAATATAAAAGTTGTATACAAATATATATATATACGCACAGCTCAAATTAGTGAGACTGCATGTCGTCTTAGCACTGGTGTACTTGTTACATATGTCTGGATGATGCTTTTTCTTTGCGCCGTTCAGAACAAGAAACGTATATTTTATGTGTGTGGTCTTTACAATTAAAGTATAATAACATGCTTATAATATACTGTATTAAAATAAATACTACTAAAAAAAAACTATACGGATTGATTTATGAGTTTTAAAAAATACTAGCGGTGATAACAGAACATATTTTACCATCAATCCCATTTTGTTAGAATAATTCTGAACAAAAATTAACATTGTTTTACCGTACAACCGTATAAAAAGAGACAAAAAATGGTATAAACAATGCAACGAAGGATCTAATAACCTTGAAATGGCTTCATGTTTCTAATTTTAAAAAAAAAGCACCTCAATACAAATTTTCTCTTAGGGAGAATCTCTTAGGGAGTTGAATTTTGAAAAATTCATTCTTTGTTGCACTTCTGCTGAGCTTGACTCTTTAAGGATGTATTTCATATAACATGTTTCTAACTTACCAATAAAACGAGACTCAATACAAACTTTTGTCCCCAATTTCACTCTCTTAGTAGTTGTTGTTCTAAAAAGATTGATTTTCTTTCTCAGTGCTCCTCCACACTGTCTAAAGAACTTCTATAAGTATAAAATCAATTTTAAAATTTGTCATCATCTTTTGTGGTCCATAGTACATTGAATATGAGCACCGATTTCAATTGGTATATTAAAATGACAGGATTAATAAATATTTATAAACATAATAGATCACCTTTTCGAATATTATTATTAAGTCGAAATAATCGATTCCAGTAGGCATTAAGCTACTATATAACATAACACGTCTTATATATATATATATATATATATATATATATATATATATATATATATATATATATATTTATGTATATATATATAAATATAAATATATACACTAACTATATATTATTATCATCTTAATGTACATTATTTTAAAAAGTGATTGTAAATTCTAAATGTGTCGCCACATGTCTCTTCACTCTCTTTTTTAAATGAGATTTTTCCCTTCTACTCAATGTTCTTTGCTCGCATCATTGAATTCATATTGGTCTATTATATTATTTATTATTATATTAATATATAAGAAAAATTATGTACTTAGTGTCGTGTATGTAATGAATATACTCAGTTCGATCGCGGTAGATACCAAATGAAAAGCCCATTCATAATACTTTTAAAAACTTTTTTAATATACAGAGTGACCCCTATCAAACAATTGGATAAAATCATGAAAAACAAATGAAAATAACATCTGAGTTAATTGCCTAAATACTGGGTATATACTGAATTAATGAAAAAAAATTTCAACAAAAGTTGTTTATTTTTAAAAAAGGAATATTTTTGTTCTATCTATTACGGTTTGACAGATGGTCAGTTTTGCACATTTTGCCCTTTCACGAGGTTGACCTTACTTTTTAGCTCTATAGACACACATATAAAACTTTTCGTTCTTGAGTTATCGTGTTGACAGACGGGCGGACCGACAGACACATATGCGGAGATGGACTAATAAGAACTAAATTTTAAAATTGATAAAATCTTTAAGAATTAAGACTAATACACCGTATCACGTACGAGTGATACGGTGCACTCAGCAGTCGGTTACCCAACATAAGGATTTGACACGTACTTATATTAGGTATTAACATGCATATTACACCCACAAACGCTTATAATATTACACTACAAGTTATAGTTCTGTTAAATGCAATTTAAGTTTGTGATAATGACAATAATATCATTATAAATATGTTAAAAACTATTAATCATACACAAAGAATATTTAAGGTAGTTCATTCGTATAAGTTAAAGGAAGATGTATAAACAGCGTTTGATAAAATTACTTATTAGAGCTATACCAATCGAATGTATGTAGGATAACATATATAATATTTAAATATTTATGATACAAAGTATTTTATGATGTACTATGCAAAACTAGTGTTGACAGTGATTCATTAGGTTTTTGTGTGGCAGTTGTAAATTATCACTCTTAAATATCTTTTTAAAACATAATATTTTTGTGTTAATTTGTAAAGTTCAGCTCTATAAGATTTTTGTTTTTAAAAGAAATGTACTGAAACCGTCGAATTAAACGAACTGTCAATTTAAAAAAATAATTCAATTTTGATTACGAATATCATGCTTCTCAACCTGATCTTACTGTTGTTGAAATAGATCAAAATATCCTGGCTAATTTAACCTAAATCCTACCTTAATAACCTATTATATTTTGAACCTATTATATTTTGACAATGTATATTCGCCTGAATATTTAGTAATGAATACACAAGTTTGTTGTTGGCAACGATGTGAAACCTGGCGACATATGCAGTGAACTAAATGTATGAAATTATGAAGAAAAAAGATTTTACGATTGAATCCCTAAGTTTTTGAATTCTATAAATATATTGAAATGATCGTTAAATAATTCTAAAAACAATGCAACAAATTATGATGTTGAAATTTTTAGAAAAATTTATGAAAAAAATACGTGTTTTTTTTGTGAATCACTCTGTATATGTATATTAAACGCTGAATTAAGTATACACTCAATACGAATACAAAGTATATTTTTATAGTTTATTTTATAGGCGTTTCAAAGTTTTTTTTTATTTCAATGTTTGATTTATATACTTAATTCCATAAAAAACTATTCATAACGACCAGAAAGTCGGAAAAGTCAATAAAATATCCTATACATCCTTTTAGGGTAAAATATATTAGTTTGGGAAATATTGATCTATACATATTCTATGTGAGAGAGTAATCATTTGTACACATGCAGATAGACACGAAACGGGCTTATTTGATTAGTCGTTTTTTAGTTGAGCCTTGTTTCGTATTTTGTTTATGGATAAAAACTTGTATAAAAACGTGTATCAATTATAAAAATAAAACGTTTATTTTGGAAACTACTTTTCTTCCCGGTGTATAATATATACCACGGTATCTTACGTTTAGTTCCCTTTTTTCCGTTAAAGACAAAAAATGTTCCTTTTTTTAAATATATACTACAACTTTTTTTCATAAATTCAGTGTATACCGAGTATTTAAGTTAATTGCTTAAATACTCGGTATACACGGTAAGTTAGTTATTAGCTCAAAAATTATGTAGCGAGAACGATGATGTACAAATAAGACATAAGGAAAAATACTAGTACGGTTTAATGCACATACTACTCGACGGCTATGCCAATTGATCATATCCAGTATAACAAATAAAGTATTTTAAAATTTCATGATACAATCTACTGTATGTTGTACTATGCAAGACTTGTGTTGACAGTGATTATTCATTAGTTTTTTGTGTCGCAGTTGCAAATCATCACCTTTAAATATTGATTTTGCGACACATTTCAATGTTGTTTTAGGTGGTGAGTCAGCACCTAAAAATCCAAACGTATCATTACTCCATGCCACCCATCGTATATTATTTTTTAAGTTGAGTGTGTGTTGGATTTACATCATAACCAGTTGGATTCGTTAATATTGCCGAATTCCGTAGGATGTCGTTATTTAGTTAGTCAGATTATTTTAGTTTTAACTATGAATTTGAAATCAGAAAGATTGTTGAAACGGTATCCTAAAAACTACATGTGGTCTAGGCATCATTATAATCAGTCACTGTAGGTGTACACATCATCATCATAATATATGTAATCGTTAAAATCTGATGAGAAACAGCAATTATTGTCAAATAATATTAAACATACGATTTTAATACTACATAATAAAGCTCACTTTGTACGATCTAAACCAAGAAATACTAGACTATGTATCTATTTAGAAAGTGATTAATTTCAATGTTATTGTTGAAATATACCTATAGATATATGAAATTTAAGATGTAGTACACAACACATTAGAAACCTCCCCCACTACCTTAAAAAAGCAAAATAGAAAATTTGAATAACGGACAAAAATGTCGAACAAAAATAACGTTGTTAACAATAAACAACTTTTTTTATCAGTAATCAAACATACAAAAATTGTTGGAATATACCAAGATATTCGGGAATATGCAATGCTAAAACCTAATATCAAATAATTAAATAATTTATAAACTTTAAATCAATGTTTATTATGTTTTTCCTGATCTATTAAATAATGAAGTTACAAAGTTTTTCGATGGATCC
Source organism: Nineta flava (assembly GCA_963920215.1). NCBI lineage: Eukaryota > Metazoa > Arthropoda > Insecta > Neuroptera > Chrysopidae > Nineta > Nineta flava. The sequence continues at coordinate 45,948,816 of OY986041.1, forward strand.
GAACAGTACCCTGGAGACGTAAATATTGTACCAACTTGACTATATATCTTGATATTTAAGGTATAGTGCACAGCTCAATACTGGATCTTAAAACTGAAACATTTCCTAGATTATTCTATTAATTTTCGGATGTCCATCTATCTGTTTCTCAGATAACTTGAAAATGAAATGAGATAATAAGTTGAAATTATATGTGTTCTAAAATAATCTTCGATATCGGGAATGGACAAATTCAATCTCTTACAGGCAAATATATCTATCTTTAAAACTATCCAACAACTTTTATTTGAAACTTTTTTTTCATTAACAGTATAGTTTTGCCACGAATTCAAACATTTGTAATTATTGTAGATGCTAACATACATATTATGTATATCGTACTTTAGTATACACCACAAGTCATTTTTTTATACAGCTAAACGTTTGTATTAGCAAATTAAATAGCACACGCATTAATAAAGAAGTTAGTGTTTACAAAATATTTCAGCAATTAACGTCGATGTTAAATTTTTTGTTTATTATCGAGGACTTGACTCATTATAACATTATTATAAAAAATGTTTAGGAATCGAAGGTACGGTCATTTTTATGAATCCAATCAAGTATACTGATTATTCAAACAGACGTCTATGTATAAAAGTTTGCCAAGCTTCATCTGCCTGCGATAACAAAATGAATATTCTCGGAGGTGAAGGACTATATATTATGTAAAACATAACGATATATACAAGATAACAACAAAATGATGACCACATACAATCAACTTTATAAATATAAATTTATTTATTAATATTTTTAAGCTTACCTTGTTGTAAAAGGATATGTTTTTATTAAAAGATAGATAAATTATGAAAAAATAAAAAATCGTATAATATATAAAATATTTTATAAAAAATACAAGAAATAAAACAAAAAATAAATTATTATGCATAGGTTTTTTTTTTTAGGTATTTTTAATAAATTTTTAATTGATTTATTATGTTGGTAATAGATTGTTTTTCGTCTTCTTTCATTAAATCATTAAAGAAAATAATTTAATTAAAAGAAATGTTTAAAATTTTAAGAAACAAAATTTGTCACTTTAATTGTGAATTTGATTTATAACATATTTCAATTCATTCTGAAATTCTGAATTTTTTAAATTAATTAAAAAAGAAAACAAAAACATATAAGGAAGATTAATCATACAAGTAAATCTTATAACTCAAAAAAAAAGATACAAATTTTTTGAATATTCATATGAACCAAGAAATCCAACAATTCTGGGAAAGAGATGCTCAGGCTAAAATCGAACATAGGGTTATTGTATCGAAGTTCAAAATGTGTGTTTGGCACTTAATCTGCGATTATTATATAAAATGAACAAAATCCAGAAGCAGTAAAATTTCGTAATTTAGTATTATATTACGCGAGTTTGCAAAAATAGACATTTGACTTACATCACTTCATGGAAACTCGAATCTAAGAAGTTTCCAATATATCTGATTGGTATTTAAATTTCAGTTTTAGAGATATTTTTACTTGATTCAAATATTTGTTATAAGATAGGTAGTAATTTAAAAAGGGTGTATTAGCTTATTACTGCTATGCCAATTGAATATATCTACTATAATATACATAATGTTTTTACATTTGTGATAGAACACACTATATTACCGTCGTACCATGCAAGACTTGTGTGGACAGTGATTATTCATTATTTTTATATATTAAATAGACTTTGAATTAATTCACTTTATGGTTTTATAAACTAATTTGTTAACTTCAACTTTGTAATTTATTTGTTTTTGAAGCTTTCCTGAAAAAAAGAGGGGGTGCGTAAATCATTTACGTCAATCACTTACAAATAATATCTTGCTTCACAATCATTAAAAAATTAAGGACAATGAACTTAATGAATTACAAGTTAACTTACAAAACTTAACTCTAACTTACAAAAAAATACAAAACTAATAAATTTCTTTTTCTGTTTCAGGTAAGGATCAATTTGAATTACAGAATTATAAATCTTCCGGGTAATGTAAAATATATTGTAATTCAACCATAAATAATTAAGTAATATTGTAATTAATTAAAGTATACATTTGTCATTGTTAATTCGTGGTAGGACCGTTATACGGACCGTCTCTCTGTGTTCATGTATATTATTTATAAAACAAGAACAAAATAATTATTATTACGTGTCTACTGAAATGAATTTTCTATATTTAAATAGAATTTTACTGTTGTATGTTAGAACAACCATTTAGAAACACATACATTTTAATAGTCATTGTGAATTTGCACACCTAATTACAATTAAACATGTGTGGTTTTACAATTAAAATAATCAATGTAATTAGTATATAGTTTTTTTGTTGTAATTATTCTAATCTTTAATACCAATTAAAGTTTTTTTTTTAAATTTATTAATTATCATGTAACTAATTAATGATGACTTTTAATAATAATTTTTATAAAATAAAATTGATTTTGTTTTGCCTGAACTGATTTAAAAATTATTAATTATAATCCCACAAGGAAATATTGCTCCTTGTATTTAATTTAAATTTATATATTTAAATAAAAAAATTTTTTGTAATCGTGTCAGGTAAAAAAATGTTAACCCATCGTTAAAAAGCCTTAAGTATGGAACAGACGCAGAACATTGTTGCAGCAACATTGAACTCCGCCTACAAAATATTTTCTGTATAGACGTGCAACCAAAATTATGGAACATAAAATTATTATTTTATTATTTTATGACGCTAGTCATAAAAATTCAATCATTTCTCATCTTGTCTCTATCTATCTCATTTAATTTGTATAGTTTATTTATATGTATGTATCTAGTTTATTTAGATGTATAAAACGAGTGTTGGATAATATCTATCTATATATTATTATTACAAATAATAAAATATATAATGTAAATTGTAACCAATCTAGGTAATAAAACATAATAAAATATTAGGAAAGCATAAAATATTAGATAATATGACCAATTTTTACAGGAACATTTAACTCCTCCTATAAAATATCAAATAATTTTGATTTTTACAGCAACCGTTCAAGGACATGTTTTTTGTTGCTGCAACCACAATACACATTTGCAACATAATAGGTTGCTGCATAATGTTCCTCGTTTGTAGGCCCTATTTACGCTCTCGTAGTTTTTGGACATTGAATGGTACTAGTGAATGGTAATTGATGGTATTGAACTATTGAATGGTAAAATTTTTATTACGAACCGGATCGAAATTTGCTGCAAGTCCTTCTTTAAATAATGGAATAGTATTTAAAGCTATATTATATGAACAAGTTTATATTATTCAATTTTTATCGATTTTATTTGCACTGAAGTTCTTTTGTTTTCCTGCTTCTCTGTTCGACGATATAATCAGTTCATTAAATTTAGAACCATATTCGTATGGTTCTTAGTCTACCATATACTTTTATATATGCAAGACACCCATATACTACGAGAAAGAGTAAATTCATAGTAAACATGATGTCAATTAGAAATATCAATATATATTATTGTATCTATGAAAAAACAATATATATCATGTACTCCTAAAAGTGGGAGATTAATGGTATTTTGTGACGTAATACATCAGAGGATTACAAAAATGTATCCAACTGCGACATATGAGGTGCAGTGGACCACAAATGCCTTTATTTAGAGTAACATATTTTATATGGACAGAATACAAATCCAAACACAAATTATTACGAAACTGTTTTCCCGAGGTTCAGTTTACGAACGTTTAACTCATACGAAAATAATTTTTACTTTGGATTTATTATTTTAATCAACGATTTATTTATATCAAAAACGATGATATCTGACAATCCTGTTGATTTCGATAACTTGACCAAATTTCATCTTTTATCACGCAACGATTCAATAGGATAATTAATAATAGAATCATTACCGGATTAATTACTCTATATTACCGAAAACAACAGATACTTTATGAGCCCTTCAAATATAAGCAAATTTTCATTACAGCGACAGAGAAACAACAGCAAAATTTACTTCAGAAAATCTGGGAGATGTTTGACAGCCTAGAATCATATACTTTCTATGAATAGTCCACCACAAAAGTAGGGTTCCTTTGTCATATTTTCAAAATTTATTTATAACGAATCAACTCGGATTTTCGAATAAAAGCTTAGAAAAAAGTTAGTATTTATTTGGCAAAATTTTAATCGATTGCAAAATTTAAAAAAAAAGATCGCTACTTTAGCAGTTGATTGTACAACGCAGCTAAGCTACACAAATCAACTACATCTAATTATTAAATAAAATAGACAAATAACATTATCTTTAATAATAATAATAATATTAACTAAATACGCATACATAAGAGATATATTAAATTTCAACAAACATTTCGCATTCCATGCTTGGCTAAAGCCACCTATCTATGTATGTACGTATGTAAGGTATATACGAGTATGCCTATAATATTTTTACAGAACATTATTATTTGTTCATCGATACGGTAAACATGCGAAACTTGTTCCACACGAGTACATCATATCCATAATACTTATCTATAGAGGCAAGCAAGGTAGGTAAGCTCGAGTTCTTCGTCATTTAGAATATGATTATTATTGCAATCGTATTATGTTCGAGACGGAAAACCTGTTGAACATCAAAGCTACTCATTTTTTTCTCTCGCAGTATTGCAATTCAATTAATCACTCGTATACAAACTCCTTAACATTTATTCTGGCTGAAACTACATATTTCATGTCGAGAAACTATACTAGAAAGGAAATAAATTTTGAAAGGTTGAATATTTTGAATTGCGTTGTTCGAATTAGAGACATGTTTGGACCCCTCGTGTCACAGTTGATCACATTTTGCTCAGACCCATTTTATAAAAAGCTTTAGGCCGTTAATTTAAGTATTTTTTTGGTGTCAAATTTTGGCTATGTAAAGAAATATAATTTATAGTGATAATAAAATGTAAATGTCGTCCGAATCTTCGAAAAGACAACAAATAGGCGAATAGTTTTTTTTCCAGTAGTTTTTCTAAAATGAATATCTTATAACGCACAGTTGTCTTCTTCAAAACATATTTAGCAATTTTGTTCTTTAAAATTTCAATCCAGTTTACTCAGCTCTACAAGTGCACTAGATTTCAATATCTAGTCGTGTTAGTATGTACACTTGGTCACAAAAGTTGATGTAAAATTTTTACCATTCTATAGTTAATGTGTGCTTTATCAATTACAGTTTTCGAAAAAAACATTCGAATAAAAGTTGTTACTATATAATAAGCAACTTTTATCCGAAGAATAAAAACCGAATCAATACGGAATAAATCAATTATAAAATTTATAAAAATGACATCAACTTATGTGATTTAACGCTACTTAGGTAAGAGCTTATGTATACAATACATCCGTCTCCAAGGTACTTCGTATCCATCAACAAAACTTTGTACACGACCAACGTAACTAGATATTGAAATCCAGGATCTAGTGCACAGCACACTACAAGATCACCCAGGAGAGTAGTTTTCAACACTAGCTATTTCACAAGATATTTTCTATTAAGTTTTAGAAAATAGCCCTCTTCTCAATAATTATTCACGCGTTCTAGTGCATAATACACTACAATATCACACACCCATTTTTGAGATAAAATACGTAAAAATTATACTTCGTAGATTTTCTTATAGATTTTGAGATTCGGATACGACATACAGTCGGCATCGTTCAGAGGATATTGAAGAAAATGATATTTATAGATAATATCCCCATATCAGGTGACGAGTAGACTAATATGTCTGTATGTATGGTGTCTATCTGGTTATAATATAGCAAAACACAAGTAGCATAACTATCTTCATTCTATCTTAAAAGTAGTATCGTCTCCTTCATGTACATTTATTAGGAGTGAACATGAAGAGGAATGAACAAATCGAGCCTACATAATAAGTATAGCTAAGTGATAGTTATGATAACTATTGTAAGGTGTATTTCAAATCAAATACCTACCTACGTGGTTAAGTGTGGATTTGACAAACGTAAGTGAACTAAGTGTTCCGTAATGGTTTAATCATACTTCATATCATTAAGGAGAGTAACCATCGGGGCATTTAGACAGATAGATAGATTGTAGAGGCTGCCCTGGACGGGCTACACTTCGACCATAAGGTCCATTGTGATGCCTAAGGATGTGAGAATGTGAGTGGAGTAGAAAGAATATTTTTGTGTATAGACTAGGAATTGGTTAGACTAGGAATTGGACATGCGGCTGCAGCCGACTATGATATGAACTATGCCGATATGCATCTGCAGTTCGTGAAGGAAACTGTACAAAACCATCTCAAGTATAGCCGGTTACTTCGTTCCTGTCCAAACGCCGACAGTTTAGTCAATTAGCCCCCCCTTTTTTTTCTTAATAATCGACAAACTGTCGATGTCGGGATTCGAACCCATAACCTCCAAGTTTCCAAGTAGACCTACTCTGGAGTCATAACGCCTTAGACCGCTCGGTCACTTGGACTGTTACCGGGATACGGAATGTGTCCTCAACCACAATAACAAATAAAGGCATTGTTTTATTTTTCTGATATTTGATCATAACCTGTATATTATTTCTATAAAAGCGGAAATAATGAAAACCACAGGTCGATACGGGAGAAATACTATTTGTAATCGGCTATAATTTTGGATTGACTATGTAGATAACGTAGTGATGATGAATAGGAGCCCAAGAAATCCAAACGAAGGCTACGAAGAATTTTAAACAAAAGCTAGCGCTGAACATGAGTACTAGTAAGACGAAATCATCACCTGAATATTTTCCAAATACAATTTGTATCTATCCTAAGACCTATTATCATATAAATTAAATAAAAATACAATTTAAGGACTATAAATCAAACTTTTATTTTGCCTGAATATTTAATAATGAATATACAAGTTTGTTGGTGATTACAAAGGAGCTACCTGGCGACATGTATGACACTAAACGCAGCTAGATATTGAAGTCCAAGATCTTGTCCTCAGTACACTAAAAAATTCAAGTACGGAATCCTAGATTAAAAGGATTTGAAAAAATGTAAAAACTTTTAAAACCTACTGCTAAGTTTGTAAAACAAGTTACTAATATTGACATGTATGGGGTTGGTGGTATCAATATACTTGGAACGATTTTTTTCTGTTGTTTTTTTTTATTTATTTTTATCAGTATAAAATAACTCGAGATTATATAAAATATAATCTCGATATAAAATAACTCCCTATTGGTCATTTTTACACGTATCGCGAATAGTTAATTTTTATTATATCGACACAAAAAGTATATACGAGCATATATAACTTAAACGGGTAGACAAAAACCACATTTAAAAAAAAAAATTACAAAAAATAGAAATCCGTAACATTTCTAGTTATCTAAATAGAAAATAACATTAACAATGTATTTTGTTTTGTATTTTTTTTCTATTGAAACAACAGGTGCAATCATTAAAATACGTTCTATTTTATATATTATTTAAACGGTAATATCATAGTTTTCAATTCATGGTCTGTTATGTTTTTAGTTTTTTAAATACTAGTGCAATGTATTCAAAAAATCTGTACAATCGAGTTGTAGTTGTTCAATAGATCTTGGATTTCAATATCTAGCCACACGGTGATACTATTAACTACTAGTAGCAATCTTTAAAAACAAATTTATAGTCGATTCTTAAAAAAAAATGTTTCGAATAAAAGTCGTTCGTCATAAAAACTTTAACAATTTTTGTTCTTAGCGTGTTTTCCAAGACAGAATGGATTCAGCACAAATCGGCAGCATAACTTTTAAAAAAGAACTCCACTTAGATAATTGATTATGTGTACAATACATCCGTCTACAGAATGTTTCGTATCTATCAACATAACTTTGTATTGTAATTCGTGGTCTTATACTGTGAATTAATTTAAAATTGAGTGGGAACGTTAGTAACCGTAATAAATTAAATTAATTAACAATTCATGAGACATTGATTAGAAAATTTGTTTCGAACGGTGGAACGTGTAGCCTTTCCAACGATATGAAATTTTGATGAACCTTAAAAGTTTTTTTTAAATTTCAATTTTGTTTTTTAATATTTTGAAATTTGGCTTTTTTTTTTAAATATATTAATTATCCTGTCATTCATACAGTTAGATTAATAAAAATATAATACACTAGCTGAATTCCCCGGTGTTGCCCGTGGAACTTCAAGATTTGCTCCGGCACTTTTGGTGTCGATAGCGTACTACTGAATTATTCAATTTTATTAATTTTTACCGGCATTTCCGCTATCAGAATTAAAATGTTCTTTGGCTTCCCAGAACCTCCACCTTTTAACACCTCGGGTTACATAATGGAGTTTCCCTAATTTTTTTGAAAATTTAATATAGCCTATGTCACCCGGGGATAGTGTAGCTTACCAACGGTGAAAGAATTTTTTTAATCGGTCCAGTAGTTTCGGAACCTATTCAATGCAAACAAACAATCAAATCTTTCCTCTTTATAATATTAGTATAGATATCTTGATTATATCTGGTTTTGAAGCTTGCTTTGTTTGATGAATTTGAGTACTTTTGTGGTGTTTTTGGTGGTGTCGCTTAGAATGTCCTTAATGTGACGTATTATGCTATTTGCTATTCTTTGATTGGTGAACTTTTTGCAAGTTGTCAAAATGTCCTCTACGGTGACGGGTTCACCACAACATAAGCATATAGGATTTGGATCTCTTGATAACAGTTACTCATGTGATATTTTTGTGAGGCCAAGTCGCAGTCGGGTCAGTATTATTTGATCTTGTCGGCTGAGTTGTGTTTAGGTTTTCCAGAGGTTTGTGTCGCTTTTTATTTTTTTCAGTTTGTTGTTGGTGACGTTGTTGCGTTTTTCATTCTGTTTTTGTTTTATATAATTGAGAACGTCATCCTTTATGGATCTTTTTGTTAATGTTCCTGTGTCATATGTCTCGTTCGCTGCTGCATTTGCCGGAGTTTGGCATTCATTTTGTAGTTTTTTGTGTGTGCAATTCTACATGAAGTAAGTTTCAGACTCGAATCACTCCTTTAATACAAATATGTGTAATGAATTTAATAATAATAATTAGAATTACTATTATTAATCCTTTTGAAATACATTGCAGCCAGTGTATATAATAAAAATTTGTAATAATATTTGATTTGTGTTTATTGGTTTTTAAGAATACATTACTTATAAATAATAATATATCTCTTATTGAAAAGTTCATATAATATTGACGTGAGGTTAAAAGATTATTATAAAATGATCGATTTCCGATAGGTGTACATATATGTTATATATTGATTGTGTACAATTAAAATGCATTATAAATTATTGATCAATCAAAAGAATCATGTAAATCATTTTACCATTCATTTTTTAAAGTTAAATCATCTATTTTTTTACCGTCAGTAAATATTTTGGTAAAACATTTTGACTTTTAACAAGTTTCTATGAAATTTGTTCATTGATGGGAATTCTTAACAAAAAAAGTATTTTGATTCGATACGAAACTAGAAATTTAAACATTTTTGTTAAGATCATGGAAAATAATCGAATTACCTTTAGATTTATGTCTTAAGAAGGCAAACCGAGTGATTGTGCTCTCAAAAACATCATCAAGTCCAGTGTTTAAGATAATAGAGATAATCCCAGAATAAATTCCCGATTAGTGATATAAAACTTAGTTTGAATGTTTTCGCCCCGAAAACCAATAACGAAAAGATCTGTTGAATAATCTACGTACACAAGCAAAGAAAGTATCTACATACACAGATTACGAAAATAGATAATGAATTTAGACAATGACCCAATTCCAAATTTTGATTTAATAAAATTAAACCATTTTCAAAAATTTAATACCTGAATATTAAGGTTAGCTTTGATCAACACTCTCACTTTATTGACAAAAACAACACTACATGGTCAAAAAAGGTTACCGCCAATAAATGGGGTTGGCTCTTCACAACACTTAACTCCTTAATTGGTCAGTCAACTCAAATAATCCTTCAGGTACTAACTACTTTAGTCAGATCATATAAAAGACAAAACTTGTTTAAAATTATTGTGAGACACGCACCAAATTAGCAACGAGCAACATACATCTGACTCCATATCGCAGAGATAGCTACGCTAATTCATACTGATGATGACTACCTTGTAGTCGAAATATGTATTTATAAAATAAAAAAAATTGTTCTAGCAATTTGGGACAAAATTTGAAATTTAATTTCCAAAATCCTAGAGTTCTCTTTGATTATCTTAATAATCTTAATATTTCATATACAGTTAGTCATTATCCATTAGTATAAGAAATTCTGTCAAAAAATATTTTTAAACGAGTAGCGCAGATGGCAACAAATTTGAAAAGAATTCTATGAAATAAATTTTATCTCTACTATTTAAGTTTAAGTTTTTTTTCAAGTCCACTAAATTTCCATGATTAGAACATAAAATTATATTTATGTTTGATTATTGTTCTAATTTGTGTATTTTAATTACCACGAAAACTCACCACGACAGTTTTCAATAAAATACACAAAACCCCGCGGGTTTAAAATATTTCAATAAAATAAATTTAATGCCTTCCTGTTTTTTTTTTCTTAAAAAAAAAATGACAAAAGCCATTACCTGGAAATATTAATTTAAAAATCAAAATAAAATTTGTTGAACGCATCGAACTAATTAATTAATTTATTCTCTAAACATAATTAAAAATTAATTAAAAATATTTTTTTTTTAAATAAAAAACATAAGTCTTTTTTTGTAATTTTTAAAGATCTCTACTTGCTACATATACTTAATATGAGGCGTATCTCTTAATCATGTTACCAATCTAATTAAAATATACAAAACTATTTCAAATCTATATATATATATATATATATATATAAACATAGCACAAATTTCCTGTTTTGTAAGAAGACCTTTCTTTCGTCTTTAGTAATTTAGTAATTTAGTTTGTAGAATAATACCGTAGCGTTAAACTTTGTAATAAAAAAACATAGTAAATTTCAAATCACTTAATATTACGTAATACTGGACGAGAAAACCTTTTTGTTTTAGAATTAATACGTATGAGCTTTATTTATGTAAGATAATGGAGCTTTTTCGAAATATTCTTTCCTGTAACATCTTACTAAAAAAATAAACCAAACAGTTACAAATTAAAATTTATTATGACATACAAATGTGATTTCGAATAATGTTTCAAAATATAGAAAAAGATTCTTACATCGAAAATAATCCAATTCAAAAAAGCCAATATTCTACAAAGTCTTATTATTTTAATCGCTTTTACACGCCTGTGTTACGTCTTTGCTTTTAATCGAAAAGTATAAAGTAATTTCAACTTAACGTTATTTTTATTTTATTTCACCTTTTAAGGAGTCTTAATTAAAGGTTTTTATCCGAATTTAATTTGGAACAACTTCATTTCAGTATGACATACCTTTATAAAAAAATGTTGCGTACGATAAAAATCCTTCAATACAACTAGTTTTAAAATTCAAACCAATTTTGGTAAAATTTTCTTAATGGTTATCCGTTTGTTGGCAACTTTGTTTTGATGTATGGTTAAAACACATTGCTCACATGTTAGAACTTCAATTTTTCTTAATTATCAGAATAAAACTTACATTTTGTGCGTGGATTGCAGCCCTATTTATTCTTGTTGACATATGTTTCAATCAATTATTTAACCCATTTTTAAATCAATTGTCAGTTTTCGTTTTTTATTTTTACATATTATTTTCTACTGTTTATATTTTATATCTTTTTTCCAAAAAATAATATGCAAGATCGATTTACATGCGCTTTTCGATCGATTTTCATCTTTTAGACCAATTTTGTTTGTTTTATTCGTTTAAAAAATTTCAAGTTGTCATGGACCAGTTCAAAAAAGAACCAATATTATATGAACTTCATTGATTAGTATATTAATCTTGTTTCACATTTAATCGAATGTATCGTTTAAACAAGGTTGAAAATTGAATTAAGTTATAGAGTTTTGTGTACATGTAGGATATAGAGTAACTTAGACCTATAACTGGTATGAAATTGTACTACTTGTTTTTGAAAAATTAATCAAATCATGTGTGTGTGTGTTGTGTACATAGCTAAACACCTTTTTTTTCAAAAATAAAATAAAAACATTTAATTAAAAACACCTTTTATTATTAGAGAGATGTAATTATAAGGTTTACCAGAGCTCTGCATATTTATAAATGTGTATCGTTCACACCTTATTGTGAGGTGATGTGTCCACTACGTTATACCTCGCTCGCTGAACGTACAGTAGTTTCTTTAAATACTAGTTTTAACCTTACGGGTATAGTCAATAACGTTCATTTTTTTTCAAGATAAAAATTTATATATTTATTTTACTGGAAGCTATTTCAAGTATATGTTGGTTTTTTTTTTGAGTTGCGCCTTTACAGATCGTAAAACTACCGTTTTGTAATAATTATGTCGATAATGTCTAACTGATAAATCATTTTTTCATCCGATTGGATACACCTATTTAGCATTTAATTGCATATAATTTCAATGTACATACAATGTAGTATATGAATTTGCATAGATGCTGAAGCTGTTTCTCGGTAACAATATTACCAAATGTTCGATTTGACTTCGGGTGTGTTGTTTTTACTTCAATTTAGAGACTACAACGTAGTATGTGTGTGATGCTGTTTCATAATTGCATGAAACAAATACAAGGCGTTTTTATTGTTATAAATCAATTTCACAATTTTAATATTCTTTTGATATTGGAGAACAGAGGGTTTAATGAAAAAAAGCATATGTGTACATATATACGCACGTATGAAGTTATACTTCTTTATAAATACAGCAATATTAAAATACTTTTTGCATAGCAATAGAGGAAGATAGTATATCAATACCACTTGGATAACTTCAGAACGAAGAGAATATAATAATCATAATAAAATACACTCTTGTTCGAAACTAACTTCATGGTGTGTTACATCGAGCAACTTCCATTACACGATGATCGGTTTCTCATAAGGTGCCAAAAGACGTATAACTTCAAAAATAAAAACCATAACTGCAACGTTTCGTTTTTTTTAATTAAATATTTTTCAAGTTTTCGGTAAAAATGTACATAGAAAAATCGATACGAGATAAATCCAGTATAGAGTGGTGGGTCCAGTATAAGGTGAAAGTCGATATCGACTAAAAGCATACCTATATTGAATCTCCAATTGACATAAAGTTCAAAATTTCAATGATATACTGTTTTCCATTCTTGAGACATTTAGAGAATACTGTTTTTGAGATATTTTAGATTGGAACGATTGGAAAGCGACTTATAATCTTATAAGTTATCACTCAATATAAAATCGAAATCTATCAACATAAATCTGAAATTAAAATTGATTTTAATATCAATTAACTATGTTATTAAAAACTTATCAATTAGAAATCAAACTATTAAAACAAAAAATTAAATTTTTTTTTCAAAAAAAAAAAAATTTGTCGGGTTTCCGGTTAAATAAAATTCCAGTATCTATAACAAGTATACGCCACCATAATAAACGAAACTAAAAAAAAATGTCTGTAATTTATTACTAAGAAATCTTAAAATAGTTAAAATGAAAAAAAAAAACTTCAAAATTAACTAATAAAAATTCCATTGCATTAGTGGTTGTTGTTGTCTTCTGTATGAATTAATTACAAAAATTTGTATAATCCATAAGGTAACCAGAATTCGAATATATAATGCATTAATCAATTAGTTTTTAATTTAATAATATAAATAATGTACACTCAAATAATTATCAACTGAGAGATTTCTCACGGTTTATGTTATTTTAAACACAAACTTTATATTCGTGTGCAATATGAATCATTCAAACATGCATATTTTTTTTGCCAGTGCCTTTTTGGTACTATATGGGGCCAATATATCTTTTCAAATTCAATCTATTTTAACTTTTTTTTTAAATTAAATATAATTAAAACAATTTTTTTTATAGACAAATGTAGACATTTTTCCATCAAAAGAACTTTTAAATAAAAAATAAAGCATTTTTTGAATAGAAAATAAAGAGGCTGGGTGCGACTGTTCTACACTGCCAACTTCCCATTTGGTGCCCTTGAAAACTAGAGGCGAGTCTACTTAAGACGCCTAGACAATGCACACGCAATTAATTAATTGAATTGAATTGAATTTTTTGTTATAAAAAAAAAACGGTCAATTCAAATTGTTTGCAAACATTATTAGGTGTTCGTTATGCAATTATGCGTCGAATGAAATTGGCCCGAAGTTATTATCATTATTTGTTTTTAAAATGTGAGACGATAAAAAGTTCACGAACGTACACAACTCTGAAAATGATTTATTCGGACTCTAGGGAAGTCGAAACGCGGTTAAATGTCGAAATTTTCAATTCGAAAAACCGGACCCATTACAATAACTTCCCAAATAGGTAGTTAATAAAGTTAATAAAAATGGCAAAAAATTATTATTTATTATTTTGATCGTGTTTAAGACACCTGAGTGTACATCGCACGCATGCGTAGCAAAAACGCAATGACAATGATATGAGCAGTAAACGCAATTGTAAAAATTTGTATACTCAGCAAGTTAGTAGTGTTAGTAGAATGTCACAGTTTAGTTTTGTTTAAAGAATGACAAAGTGCGTTAAAGCGTCGGATAAATTTTAACCGGCAGTACCTACGCCCAGTTAAGTTATTAAAATATGTACGAGGAACTCAACTGATTCGGTTTTGTTCGAACTAAAATTCTATGCTCTTTCATTTTTCCGATTCATTCGTATAAACGCCATTAATCATTAAAAACTCACACATAAGCTTTTAAAATTTTTTAATTTGTAAGATAATGTGGACACTCTTGTTAAAAATGGGAAGCCTATTGTATCTATCGCCGAAACTCAGCGGTACCATATGAGTGCGAGGATGAGTATCAATGCTCGGCTTGCTCTGTTGAGAATTTCTAACCATTCTGGCGCTTGGATCCTTGCATTTTGATCGCTGCATTTTAAGTTGCTTTTATCCCACAAATTTGAGGAAGCAACAGTATTTCGTATACTATGGGCTATGCGAATGGCTTGCTTTACGGGGCATCAAAAAACTTTTGAAAAATTACTCTTAAATTGTTCAAATAGAAAAGTATTAAAAGCTAGTATAAAAAATGTGTATAAAAGTATAAATACGTATACGTATCAGTTAATTGCTTAAATATTCGGTATATCCTGAATTTCAAATCCAGAATTAAAAAAGTTTATAACAATAGTTGTTTATTCTTAAAAAAGGAACATTTTTTGTCTTTACATTTTTGTTCTATCTTTTATAGTCTCAAACATGGTCCGATTTTGCCCATTCACGAACTTGACCTTACTTTTTTGCTCTAGAATACATATACAAAATTTCAGCTCGTTATCTTTTTTCTCATGCGGAAATTATTCCATTTTATGAACACATATGCCAAGCATTTATGTCTGTGAACAATTTTCGATCAATATTTTCAAATGTTTCAAGGTCAAGACTATATCTAATATACTCTTGAATATTTACATATACTGGGTATAAAAATGCACAGTAGACTGTCTACCGCCGATGAATATTAATCGATGTCGGTATTCGAAGAACAAAAATATTTTTCAAATATTAATTAGACACATTAATTATTTTTGCAACTATTTAAGAAAAAAAACGAAAACAATTCTCATATCATTGTATATAAATTCCTCTATACCTTGTCGATATCCATTTTGTACAAAAAAAAAACAGATACATACGCAGAATGCCATTGTGGTATTTAGTAGCGTGGGTGTTTTTGATCAAAACTTTTACCGCCACCAATATTATAACAATAATAATAATAAGACGATACGACAAAGTATATATTATGCTGCAGCATCTGAAAAACTTGAATCTCTTAATATACACAAGCGAACAGAGAGTTCGTTGCAAGACCAACAACCCATATTATATTTTATACAAAAAACGTTAGCGAGCAATTCCAGTTTTTATCAGTTCAACATCTGGTTGTATACCTATACAGATATTATTTGAAATTGTATTAGTAACAATATTTTTCCACATATCGATAGATGCCTTTTGAATCAAATACAAATTTTCGTTTGCATAACATAATTTGTTCTTTTTAGCGAATTTAGCGAAAAATTTTTGCAATTGTCCATCGACCTAGTAGATGTCGAAAATCACCATCAGTAAAATTTATATATATATATATATATATATATATATTTATATATATATATATACATATATATATATATATATATATATATATCTTTATATATCTATGGACATATATATGTATATATATATATATATATATATATATATATATATATACATATATATGTCTGTTATCACTCTAGCGGTCACAATTTTGATCTGATTGGAATAAAATTTAGTATTTGAAGCGTTTTTGATATTCAAAAGGTCAAGTTCGTTAATGGGTAAAATCGAACTTGGGGAAAGGGGGGTTTAGAGGGAGGCGGAAACACAAAATTTGACATATCTCCCTTAATATTCGAAAAATCGAAGAATTTATAAGAAGTAAAGTTGTAGGTATTAAGTTTTACTGTAATTTTGTTTTTTATCATTTTTTTCTGTTACACTATTATTTGCAGAAATATTGACGGTTTAAGGTTGAAAATTAAATTCCTTAATATCTCTATACACATTCTAGTTTGAGGTTTTTTCGGTTGTTCTACTATTAAGAGAGATATTTTCTATTTTGTGTTTTCTTCTTTCATTATGCCCCCTTTGCCCCTTTTTGACGCAAGTCATTTATTAATAAAATTGGCCTTGTAAATACTAAAATCATATACGATATTTCATTTTGATCAGACTACAATTGTGACCGCTAGAGAGTGGTTTATGTATTTTAAGGAAATTCGGTAAGTTGAAGCAGCTCCTGAACGAATTTTTTTTATATTGAATGGGTCGTTACGTGACGGAAATCTATTATGATTATTAAATAAAACAAATATTTGAAATTTTCGTAAAATACGAAAAAAAAAATTTACGAAATTTTCAAATATTTGTTTTATTTCATATTTTTTTGGAAAATTTTATCTTTTTATCAAATACAAAAAATTCTGCTTTCAAAATTCCACAAATAGGATTAAAATCACAATTAAACTGGTCAAATTATACAAGGTACTAAATACTTTTGTACGTTACTGTTAAAAACTTCTAGCTAGTAAATTAAAACAAAAAATTTGTACACAATTTAATTTTCTTTTCTTGACAAACTGTTATCTTCCCCCTGCACATATTCATGCAAATTTAGGAGAAATATCAAAAATAAATATATTATTAATTTGGTAATTAAAATATCATTATTATGAAAACTTATTGCTAGTGCATTAGGAAAATAATAAAAACAAAGGCATCATTGCCTTTTCCTCAAAAACTTTTCAAAGTATCTCACTCCATGTATCCTCCCTGTATCAAACTTTTTTAGGACCATTTGCCATGTATCTGTAAAAGCCATCAGTATAATAACCAAAGTTCTAAGTTAAAAATAAAATACTCTCAGAATTGACATTCTTTTTGGAGAGCTAATTAAAAATTGAGCGAATAATTAGATACGAATTTAAGTTTTTCGAATAGTAAAATGTTAAAAAATAAAGATACGTTTTAAAAACTTAATTTAAATTTTCTAAAAATTATTCATTGAGTATGGATTGAAAAATATGATTCTCAATGAGGGTAGGTTTCCAAGGTAAATTATTCATCTACGGCATCATTTGACATTTTTTAGATTATTTTCATGTCCTTATCATGTATGATAAGAGTGCAATATCAAAAAATTTTGCCCCAATCATTACCAGACAAACTTTAAATAACAGCATTCTACAACATATCTTGAATATAACTTGAATAAATTTTCATAACTTCCAGAAATGTGTGATTCAATGTATTTTTTTTCTTTGAAATGATTTATAAATTTTTTGGAATTAATTTTTTTCGTACTAATTGAATGACCTAAAAATAATTTTTTTTATAGTTATTTAATTTTAGTCAGGTATTTTTTGGCAAACTAATGATTTTGAATGGATTAAATAATAATTAATACTTTTATATCAGTGGTTCAAAATAAGTTTTGTGCTATTCTAGAAGCCGACGGATTATATTCAAAATTACTGCTGCATTTTGAAGAAATATATTATATGTTTTGAAAAATTTTAATTAATATATTTTAAAACATTTCACACTTAATCACAATAAATGTCACAAAATTTAAGATACATTTCGGACAATACAATGAATACTAAATACAAAACAAAAAACTCTTGTATGTAAGTAATTTAATATTGAAATTACCTAATATCTATAATTATAAAAACAAGATGTTTAAAAAGTTTGAAACCAATTAGAATATAATATTGAGATTAATAAATTCAGTATAGATTCAATTCCCCTTTATCTGTACTCGCCTTTGTTTTGTCACCATAGATATACCAACGAGTGATTACAGTCTGATCCAAAATGTTTATGTGTTTGAAAAACACATAATAGGGAATATGCATGAACATTTTTTTCACATTTATTTTTCGAATATGAAAATACTGTTAATACTGTAATAATATTTAAAAACGAAATTAAAATCCGACAAATATCAAGGAAGCTATAAGCTTTTAAAGATTATTATCTGTCTCTTTCTTGCAAAAATACTAAAAACGGAGTTTTACGTGTATTTTAAATGGTGAAAGTGTAATATGACGTCACATAACATATCAAGAGGGCTATCACTCTCTTTGTCTAATCGGGAATTTCAATAATTCATATCTCGCTTATTTTTAAAGTTATTTAAAAAGTAATTTTACCTTGATATTTGTCAAGTAAACATGCTTCAATTCAAGTGAAAAAAAATTTGCATGCATATTCCCTATTCTAAAATGCGACACGACTGATCTAGTTTTAAAATGCGACACGAAATTCTGAAGAGCGGCAACACGACTGATTTTATTTGGTACGCATGATAAGAAATATTTCTTTAAAATTTTGATTATCAATACGTGAGTCATCAAGTATCAAATATTACAATTAGATACTTCTAATTGCAACTCGTTATGTTAGGCTAAACTTTTCGAAATTAATGTATCAGTTCCACAACAAATTTGTTTTAGATAGATTTTTGTTACTAAAATATAGAGGTCACTATTTACTATTTACGTTACTGAAAAAACGAACATATTTATATTTTATTCTAAATTTAATAATTGTATAAATAAATTATAATACTGAATGGTTTATCTAACTATTTAATGAAGCTGATGAATTAAGAAATATTGAACATTTTATGTAATTGTTTTTGGCTAATGAATGTGTGTATGTTCGTTCGGATTTGCACCAATTTCAATATCGTATTGTAATTGCAGTATTGCCAACATAATTAACATTTTTTTTATTTACTTTTGATAATTAATAAATTCAATGGTGGACACACACAATTGAATTAATTCTATTTCCTGTGTTTTAATAAGAATGTCATTACTGCAGATAAAGCTGACCTTATTGAATTGAAGGAGAAAACCACAGGAATAAATTTTAGAATAAATTGATTTCGTCATACATTATTTTTGTTTTAAGTTTATTGTCTTGTTGTTTTTTCAGTAGATAGTTAATAGGCTAAGATCTATGATATATCTTATTATGTGTCTTTTATATATATATATATATATATATATATATATATATATATATATATATATATATATATATATATATATATATATATATATATCTTATAATGTCTTTTGACGCATTCAATACGATGTAAAGTTGCTATAAAATTTCAATTTCACATCAATATCTAGATCAGTTTTTATATTATAAATACGTATTTCAACTACAAAGTACTCATCATCAGTATAAATTAGCTAGTCGTAATTTACTCTTTGACAATTAGAAATAGATTGACAAAAATAAAAGTAAATAAGAATTAAACAAAATAAATTAAAATAAAATAAATTTGATTGAAATTACTCTTGTTAAAATTACTTTCATTCAATTTACTATTGTTAACATTATTCGTATTAAAATTTCTCTTATATTGTCTCAAGATATGTGATCCGTTGCTAATTTGTTGACAGTTTCACAAAAGTTTCGTGAAACAGTTTCGTATTGGGGCGAATTTGAAATTATATTTCAAAAATCTAATCTAATTATCATTTGATAATCTAATAAGTAAAGTTGCTGTTTGAAAATAACATTACCAAAAATTTGAATATCATAGAGTAATACTTTTTAAATACACTGTAGATATTTTTGTACACTAAATAGATTTTAATATATAAAAGTAAATTTATAAATATTATTCGTAAAATTCATTTTGACACAATCACCTGTCAGAGTTGTCATCACAAAATATACTCATCCATTAGTTAAAAAGAGAAAGAAGTTGAACTCGTAAAATATAGAAAAAGTTTTATGTTCACAATATACATACTATATACATTTATTAGTTTTTTTTCCCTCCAGACAAAACTAATTAATCATTGTAAATTTAAAAGTCTATGATGAATTTTATATAATTGCTTAACAATCAGTGAAAATCTTATATAGATTATCTATTTAGAAAAAAAAAAGTAATAATTTTATTATTAGTATTGAGATCTGTAGGCCATGAACAAGAATCTATTTGAAAATATAATATAACAAATTAATTCCAAATATTTTGATTATTCAGAATCAAAAATATTTTCCTACCAAATATTTATAAAGATTACGTATTTAGTAGCATGGCAGGTCTTATAGCATGTTATTTGGTACCAATCTTAATTCACATTCAAATAACAAATTCTGAGTATAAAAGGAATTCTGCCTGTCCTCTAACTCCATCTAAACCACTCAACGGATTTTGAAACGGTTTTCACCATCATGTAGAAAATTTTTTCCATCCTAATAAAAATTTCGTATGTGTAAATAATAAAGATATTTCGGAACCAAGTCGCCAAAAAATTTACGCTCATTCCATTGGTGGATGTTCTGTGAAGTAAAATAACATTAGCCGAAGCGGCGGGAAAAATTAAAAAATTTAATAATTAAGTAGTTAAAGGGTGACTTCCCACGGACAACGCCGGGAAATTCAGCTTAGCCTATTGATTAAAGTAGGTAAGGGAAGTCGAAAATTGGATCCGTAACTTCGAGATAAGGATTGGCTCTGAGGTCCGGGGCGTGCCGGACTTGATTGGGAAGAAGGCTATGGCCAACGTGCCGCGACTAGGCGAGATTAAACCATGTAATCTCACATTATCCAATAAATTATAAATAAATAAATGCGTATAGCAGGGTTTCAAGACAATCGGCTCTTGACGGGAGAAAATATTATGTTACTTGTTTATAAGGGCTTTACAAAATTTTAGCGGGCGAAGCCGCGGTGGGTAAATGATTTAAAATTTTAACATTGATTTTCCTGTAGTTTTAAAAAATCTAAAATGACACAAAATCCAATATGTCTTACTAGCAGTTTTGATAATAATTTAATGGCATAAACATTGATGATAGCATCTTGATAGAGGAAATACTTATATATTAAAATAATTTTCATATCTCGCCACATAGAGTGCAATATCTATTACACCTATCCACTTAACAAATACGTATATTTTTAGATAAATGGATTTCTCTTAGTTTTTTTTTTCATTATTATAAACCTCTTAAAAAATTATCTACAGATAATACTTTACACATCATTTAAAAGATCATTAACTTAAATAATAATGTGTTTGAAAAATAAGAAGTTTATTGTTAAATCATTAACAACACTCAAATGAATCTCAAAAAAAATCAAAACAAAAAACTGTAATCATTATTTCACACAAAATCATTACTTACGTTTGATTCTAAATCCAACATTTTTAAATATTTATTTTAATTTCGCTGAAAGTAAAATGAAATTCATGTCAAAGTTTATAAACGCATCTTACACAATTGTTATTGAGTAGTGAATTTTGTCTGTTGCCTCATGTCAATCAAGGTAATGCTAATTCAAATCGGTTCAAGTTTTACTTAACGAGAATTATTTTTGTAATGTGTATAACTAAGCATGTTACTTGCAAAACTGGCTAGGACATTTTCTAATCATTGTATGATATATATTAATTACATGGTAAACAGCCCTGTATTTTGTTCTTATTACACTGCTAAAGGTCACCTTTAACTTACTTAATTCGTCGCCTTCGAGGATGTAGGTGTTGGCAGTTTCTAAAGGCAGTTTCTACAGTTAGCTTCTATCTCGCTCACTGCTTCCATCACGTTGTCTTCCCATGTGGGTCTAGGTCTACTTCTGGGTCTTTTACCGTCAACAGTGGATCGTAGGCTTGCTTCGAGAATCTTTTGCCTGACATCCGGTAACATTTTGAGGAAAATAAAATTAATATTTTGAACTTGGATACTCTGTCATAGTAATTAACCTTACCAGGCTCTCAAACTGTAGTTCGATATTAAAAACCATAGAAGGTTTAAAAAGAAATAAGAAAATTCTGGTATTTTAAGATGTATTTCTGAAATATTTCCATCCTTGTCTCAAGAATGGAAATATGATTTGTTTACTGCTTTAAACAAAATCTATATTTTAAGTCCAGAAAAATGAATGTATAAAGTTAATAAATAGTAACAGCTATTGTTTTGAACATTTTTTTCGTAAATCAATGGATTCAACCAAAATTCACTCTAAAATTTGGCGATAGTAATGGCTATGATAAAATATCAGTCTCATATCCTTATTTCCGCCTATCTAAGTGCTTTTATGTTATTTTCTTGTAACAAAGAGTCGTATAACTTTCAAGGATATATTATGTTATTCCAAAGTTGATTAACGATAAACGATAAGTTGATAAACGATACAATTTAATATATAAAAAAATCATGGTATATTTAATACAACTGAAATAAATAAATCATTTTATATTATTTTTATTAAAAATTTATAAATAATTATAGTTTCTTCAAGTCCAGTCAATCATAATATATTGAATACATATATAATATAGATTTTTTTCTAAATAATTTTTTTTCAATACATCGTACTACATAATAACTAAACTGGTTTAACATTTATGACATTTGACATCATATGCGTTGACATCAAATGTTATAAAATGTTTTTTTTTTTCGTCGTCTTTCATTTTATTATTCGGGTGGATTCACACTATCGAATTTATTACTTTGTTCGTCATTAATTATGGTGTACAATTTTTTGTTATTCAATTTCTATTCAAAGTTTTCTTGGTGGAACACTCCTTGTTTTTATTAAACTGAATCAAAGACGTTCATCGCCAGTCCAAGTGGCCGAACGTCTAAGGCTTTATGTCTGCGCAGTATGCTTACTTGGAAACTGGGAGGTTATGGGTTTGAATCCCGACATCGGCAGTTTGTCAATTATTAAGAAAAAACAGGGGGCGGTTATTTGACTAAACTGTCGGCGTATGGACATGAACGAAGTATCCGGCTATGCTTGGGAAGGTTTTCTGCAGTTTCCTTCACGAACTCCAGATGAATATCGGCATAGTTCCAATCATAGTCGGCTGCAGCCGCATATCCTACCAATTCCTACTCTATACACAAAAATTCCTTCCACTCCAATCACATCCTCACATCCTTAGGCATCACAATGGACCTTAAAGACGAAGTGTAGCTCGTCCAGGGCACCCTCAACAATCTATCTATCTAAGATGTTCATGTAATTGAAATTTTATACTTCGTTGATTAAAGAAGTGGTCAAAGTTCTTTAGGTATCATATGACAATACAATGGTATTAATTAAGCAAGGAGCAACTGCAAAGGAGGGTTGGTAATGTTTTTGACGTGTCATCGTCAAGACTAGCCATTGGTGTATGAATTTGCAACAGTATATAAGCGAATATAGGAAAGACGATGGCATATTGTATGTATGACGGATTATTTATTGATTCCCGATGGGTTTAGTTAACAATATTTAATTAGATACGTCTTTATCATCTTAAACTGCGAATCTCTCAGTTACAGCGGATACAAAATATTGAGTGTATCTCACCACGAATATATAAACCTTCAGGAAAACCTGATAAGCAAACCAAGCCAAGATTTGTGAAAAGCAAACTTTGTCAGACTGAACTAGAAGGTGAAGCACAATGGGTCATAAGGTAGAAGTGCATTACTTTTCACACCCCAGGATTTATCTATCTATCTATCTTTGTCCTCATTCCGAGAATACGGCAGCCATGTGCTGTCATTGAATATTCTTCTGAATATCCAATATTTAGTAAATTTCAGTTACTATGGATATATTTAAAAGCCAATACAATTTTTGTACAACACTTATCCGCAATTTTTTGTTATTTTCTGAAGTGCTATTCTTTCGACAATGTGAATTTAGCTTTATTTTTTTTTATAAATTACAATCTAGAACGCCAACAAATAATAATATAATGATAATACATATGTATGTATGTTTGTATACATGAATGCTTTCTTGCTGCTATATGCTAATGCTAACCTATAATACTAGAGGTAAAGCGTTTCGTTGTTGTTGCTATAATATATATTAATATACATACATTATATTCAAAGTCGTATGTAATTATCTTTTTGTCACTGGATTTCTATCAAAAGAATTTTTAAATTAATATATTATTGTTTTACACCTACATGGTACAGACATTACACTATTTATTTTATATAATATAAGACATTCATCTAATTCACCGCCTTTACTGACAGACGTCCTTTCTCCTATCTAAATTTAAAAGGTGTTTTTTTTTTATATATATATCTTTCCCTGACGTCATACATGTACGTATATGATTGTGTTTCTTTATAAAAACAAAACAGCTTCAAATTCAAATGAATTTTGTTGGAAATATTTTTCGAATTTCTCGGATAAAGTTTGAAATATAATGTTAAAAGCTCATAATAATAATAATAATAATAGGGGGTAAATAACTTTTCGACTTGGGTATAATTTTGGTAGGTCCACCTAGATTTAAAAAAAAAGGCAAGGAATGAACCCAGGGCTGACTGCATTTAAGGGACTATACCTCTATTAACATTAGCGCTTTTTTGAGAATTCATAGAAAATAGGTAGCCAGAATCTAATGTAATATCGAATACATATCGAGTATCCAAATAAATCGGTGTTATGCCAAATACATAATTTAAAAAAAAAATTTAATTGAATAAGGCAAAATATTATTTTCCTAAATGAATTAAACTTAATACATTTCTAGAAATAACTCCACTCAGTGAAGATTCCCATATAAAAAGTATAATACCCATACATAAAACAGTACGTTTACAAATTAATTGCAGTTACGAAATACGATCCGTCTTTTTTGATTGAACTGTTAATTATTTCACTGGTAATAAATGCCATTTGGAATAGATGTTCAATACCTTCAGGTTAATTTTTTGGTATATTTAATTTTGGTCAAATTTTAGGGTTTTCTTTGTCTTAAAAATTGACGGAAGTTTGAATATATCGTTGGATTTCTATGTTTGAAAGAGAAACTCCTTTCCCTAAAAGATTTTAAACATTTAACTCAAGCGATAATAGCTTGCGCTATTGAAAACACACACTTGACGGCGCACTTAAAGCAACTCATATAAAATAAAATGCATAAATTTGACAGCGCTTTCGCAAAAATGTGTGTCACTTTTGAAATAAAGTACAATAAAATTTAAAAATGGTCCCAAGAAACGACAAACAAAACTTGTTGGATGGATTTGGGAAGGGTATCGCTTAAAGCGGTATGCTAAGTTCATTGAAGTTTTTTTTAAAACCTCTAATTTTTTGATCGTAAGTTATTAAACAAAACAACTTCGATACAACAAGATTTTTCAATTAAAATATCTAAAGTGTTGATATTCGAATTAATTGATATTCATAAAATTTATAATCAAGTTGACAATACTTGAGACAGATAGGATATTGGTAACATTTTATGTATATGAGATGATTAAAATTAATTTTGCAATTAAAATTAATTTAAAATAAATAATGACTATAAAGATTTCATTTAATTAACTAATTTATTATTTTTTGTATAAAATAAGGAAAAAAAAGAGGTTTGTCTCG